>JALRMF010000567.1:0-23411 GCA_026120015.1 Dendrostoma leiphaemia
AATATTAAATAGGCTTTTTTATATATACTTATATTAAGTATAAATAAATAATATAATAGAGTAGAGACAAAATTATATTTAACTCTACCTTATATAAAGGAAAAAAGACAAAGTTTTCTGCCTTATACAAAGGATTTATATATGCGTTTTAAGCATATGTAACTATGTGCCTAATCTTAGTTTGCTAAACTACTTTAGTAGTTGGCATTAGCATCTCTACCAGCCCTTGTATAAAGCCGCAATGCTATTTATTCCAATACTAATGTATATATTATAGTATTATTTATTAAGAATTTTATAAAATTATAGCTATAACTCTTTAACTGCTTAGATAATTTAATTAAATTCTTATGCTAAAAACCATTTATATTTAACTTTACTAGTAAAATATATTTTACAACTATGGTATATATAGGAGATCTATCTAAGTTTATAGTGGTTTTTATAAAAAGGGCTAATTTGTAAGTTTTTATATTTTATTACTATCGCTTTTTGCAAAGGCATATAAGTAAAGAGTTTCTGCAAGCTAATTTTATATATAAAATATTTAACCTTAGTGCCTTTTATAATGTATCCTTAGTTTAATATAACAAGTTTTAGTAAATTATTTAGTTAATAATCTTATTTTATAAGCTATTACATTATAGTCTTACTTTTCTCTTATTATTTAGTTGTATATAAGAGTATTAGGTTATTAGAGTTATTGTTTATTTCTTTAAAGGTATAGTTAAGTAGATTTATAGAATAATCTAAATTGCTATCTTAAATAATAATATTATAAAATAGTCCACGTTTTTCTATAGCTAGCTGTTGTAACTTTCTAAGTTTCTAGGGAAACTATCCTGCTGATTCCTTTGCTAAGAAGTATAATACGTAGCTGTTATTGTAATAAAAAGCCTAATAAAGGGTTTTATAGTTAATAAAGTCTATTACTTATTTTAAAAAAAGTAGGTTTTAAGAATATTATTTTAGTTTAGGTGATTTTTTAAATTGTTGTGTTTTAGTATAAAAGTATATATTGTTAGTAAAGTATACTTTTCTAAATATATTAAATTATTGCTATCTTTTAAGGATAAGTTTTTATAGCTTTTTTAGTTAGCGGCATTTTTATATAAAATATTCTTTTTTGCCGCAGTTAAAGCATTTGCCTAATAGCTTTTTATTAGCGGTTTTTAGTTTTATAAAGCCTAAGTGTATTATTTCGCTAATAGCTGTATTATTATTAAATTATCATTGTAGTTAATAATGCTTGCTAGTGTTAGCTTATGGGTAAAATTTCTATAGTGCGCTGTTGCTTTTCTTATTATATTTTTATTATTGTTTATATAAACAATTATTAATTTATATAACTATAGCAATGTATTAAGCAAATTTTTTAGGTTAGTTTTATTTAGATAATTTGTTTTTAACTTTGTTTTTTAATTTTTTATAAAACTAAAATATTATTAGCTTATTTTCTTATCTTAAATATGCTAAAACTTAATAAAAACTAATAATATATTCTAAAGCTAACTTAGTTTATTATAGCTTATAAAGTTATTATTTTATAGTGCGCTTTTTGTTAAGGTTACTAAAAGTTTCCCTAAGAAGTTTTTTATAGTTTTTATAGCTGTTAAAAGCTTTTATAGTTATATTATCCTAATTTTAATCGCTATTCTTTAAATAATCCCTTAGGGTTAATTTTAACTATTTAGCAATGTCTCCTTTAAAGCGAGTGCTAAAAAAAAAGGATTTTTTTTTTCTTTAGTAAACTAATTAATGTTATGCTTAAATTAAGCGCAATTATAAGTAAAAAAGCTTTAGAGAGTTTCTTTAGTGCCGTTATAAAGTTTTAGTTTATTTATCTTATAAGATTTGCTTTTTTAAATAGCTTAAAAGCAAGCGATTTTCTAATTAAAGTAGCTAATCTGCTTAATTATCTAAGCTATAATAAGGTTATTGTTTTTAATATTAGATAAAGTAAGAGTTTAAGAAGCTATTATATTTTTGTATTATTTAATTAATATATACTAAGCCGTTTTAGATAAAAGTCGTTAAAATGTAATAATTACTGCTAGATTCTATAAGTTTTTAAAGTGCTAAAGGGTTTATATTAGCAGAGATAGTTAAAAAAGTATACTAATTATAATATAAAGATATTATTATTTTATATCTAGCAAATAATTACTAGCAATAAAGCTACTTAGGGGTAAATACTTAAATTAACGACTAAAAAGCTATTTATTAAATTTATCTAATGATAGAAAATGTATTAAAAGATATATTTAGCTCTTTAATCTTAATAATTTGCTTATATAACTAAGTAATATAGGCAGTTTTCTACCTATATTGCTTATATGCTAATTTTACATAAGCATAATCTAACTTTAGTTATTTTATAGGGTTATATGCCTTATATTATCTATATTTATTTATGCGCTTTACATAAGAAATGTCTTAGGCGGGGTGTTGAACCCTGTCGCCTGTTCCTAGCTCGCTAGCCTGTTCTATAACCTGCATGTTAAATGGGTTATAATAAAAAGCAGCAAAATAGTATTTAAAGATTTGCATTATTAGAAACTAAGCGCTAAAAAGGCTTTTTTTAATATATAATATATATATTAAGAAAGTTGCTAAATGTTTTAGGCTTAATAATAGCATATTACCTTTTATTCTGCTTTTATAAATCGCCTTTATTAAAAATAAGCAGTAAGCTTTTAGGGTAAAAGTAAAAAAGTACTAAGAAAAGGTTAGTTTAGTGCTTTATTTTAGAATTATAATTTGGGTAAACGTTGCTTTTGTTATTATCTAGCTCTTTTAATTTTTTATAAATCTTAGTTTAAAGCACTTAAGTATTATTAATTAATGCATTTAATACCTTTTTAATACTTAAATACTTATTATTTATTATTAATATTAATTAAACTTTAAAGCTTAAGTGCTTTTTATATTATTTAACGCTTCTTTTATAAATAACTTAGAAACCTAGCGCTCTTTTTAAAGCTATATAATTATACTTTATAAAAGCTTAATTTATTAAAAAGCTATGCGCTAAAAAACTATTATAATTTTCTTTATAAAAGCAGAGTTGCTTAGAGTTAAGTATATTGCTAAAAAAATTATATCTTTGCAGCGCTTTTTTAAAAGAAATAAGCTAGATTTAGAGAGTAATGCTTAGAAAATATATAATAATAACCTATAAACTATTAAGTTAATTATTAAAAAAAGCACTAAAATCAATATTACACTTTAGTATATTAATATATAAAATATATAACTGCGTTAAAAGCAGAAAAAAAGTATATTTTAAGTGTTTTATATGCTAACTTAGAGTATGCTAGTAAATAAACTTATTAAAAACCTTTTAAAGTAAAAGTTTAAGTACTTTTAAGCATTATTAAACTTATAAAATATATATAGCTTATTAAAAAAAAGCATAGGAAAGCAGATTTTATTAAAGGCTTAAGGGCCTTAAAGTGACTTTAAGGCTCTTAAGCCTATCTTCTAAGCATAAAAGAATATAATAAGTAACTTAAAGGTTTTTAAGCCTATTATCTTTTGTTTGTTAATCTATTTAAAGAGCAGATTAATAAAGGCATTTAAGCTTTCCTTTACCTTAGCAATATATTTGCAGCACAAAGCCGCAGCGCTATTATTCTTATCCTTATTATTCTCCTAATCCTCCTCCTCCTTTCCCTGCTTCTCTTCCTCTTTCTTTTTCTTCTTTTTTTTATCTTTATCTTTATTATTATTATTAATATTATTTTTGCTAAATTTATTAGCAAAACAAGCAGTATAAACTGCTTATTTAAAGGCAGTTTAAAGGCAGCGCAAGCGCTGCTTAAATTAATTAATATATAGCATATAAAAAGCAAAGAAAGCAAGGAATATTTAATAATAATAAAAGAAAGCAGTAAACTTATAAACTTTCTAGCGCTAAAGCGCTTAGCTTTAAGGTAGACAAAGGCAAAAGCGCAGTATAAAATAAAAAGCTATATATAAAAGTGCCTTTGCACGCAGCATATATAGCGCTGGCTATAGCTAGCGCTAATGCTAAAGCACTAGCTATTTAAGCGCCTAGCCTAAGCTAAGTGTAGGTAGCCTAGGCAAAGCATAGAGATTAGTAAAAAAAGGCTAGCAACGCAAGCAAGCTTAATATTGCCCTGCTTGTTTATTAATATTATAATTAATATAAGAGTAAAATAATATATACTTTATAAGCAGAGACGTAGGTAGATAAATAGGCTATTATATATAATATAATATAATTTGATAGATTTAGCGCGCGCGAAAATTCTTATTTAGTTAGTTTAAAAAAAGCTTAGAAATGATTTCTAAGGCTTAAAATTGGCTGTGCTTATATAGCAAGCACTCTAGGGCTTTAAAACGTTTGTTTAACAATTGCTATTATCTATTTTTTTGTGGTTTTTCCTGCTTTATTATTTATTAAATATAATGTAATTAAACTGCTATTTAATTAGGGAGTGTGTTGCAAGTCGGGGTCTTTATAGGCTCTATTATTCTAAAGCTTTCTACTATTTAAGAGCTTGTTTTTTCTTTGTTTTTTTTATATAATAGACTTATATAATATACTATTTTATATGGCCAATGCCTTGCTCTGCTCGCTATATATTGTGCAAAAGACGATTGTTTAATATAGCTGCATTAAACTAACCTATATCTTGTTATACACCCTTTAGTTTATAAGAATATCTATCTGCATAAACTACTCTTTTAAGAGAGTCTCTTTGTTATTTATAGCGGTTAATCTCTAGCTATAGCATATTTAAACTTAAGACCTTTGCATAGTTATAAATTAATTAATAACTAGGTAGGGCGCGAGAAATATGGTTAGCGTTAAATGCCAATGCGAAAGTGCCTAGTGTTGGCCACTAGGCTAGCGAACCAGACTTATAACTGTTGCGCAAAAGACGATCGTCCAATGCAGCTGCATTGGACTAACCTATATCTCGTCACACAATTCAGTTCGGTCCAGACACCGGTATGATAGCGAGGCAATGAACACGACCTAGGCGTCGAGGCTCAGACCCCCCCCCCCCTTTCCAATACCTCCCGGGGCTTGGGTTTGATCCTCCAAATGTTCTGCCCGTTGTACTCCAGACGATGGCGACTCACTCCGACCACGCGCTGATCTTGGTCCCAGTTGATAGGCGTCCAGTGCAGCACGTTGTGCCTGTTGATGCCATCGATCCCGCCCATTCGATAAACAGAAATTTACAAGCTTTGCGGCCGAGACAGCACCTCATCACCGTGACGACACCTAGGTATACTTATGATCAGCGGCAAGTACTGAATCTTACGGGGTCACTCTTAGTCCCGAGGTCCGGTATCAATCCAAATGATATTTCTCTGAGCCAGGGGTCGGACATTTTTCATGTTCCAAGGTTGAGCACGCATTACCCAGGATGCTGTCGACCTCTGAAGAAAATGGAGAGACGGTTCTCCCTTGAGCTTGTCTGCGCCATGAACCCACGGCTTTAAAGCTGGACGGTGGTCGGTGGGTGTCTTTACAGGTTCACCGAATCCGTACTCATGATTCGTGGTGGGCTGCACTCAAAACACTGCGGCATTGCCGCAAGAGGCAAAATCCTGCGAGCCCGAGTCGCGCAGCTGACATTGCGACCGCAGCCGGCATCTCGGTGCGGCACCAAGCTCCCATCAGTCGCCGTGCCTCGGACGGTTTCCGCTCTGTCTCGAGTGCGCACAAGCCCCCTCTCTCAAGCCTTCGCAGTCTCTTTGGCGGAGAGAGATCTGTGCTGCTGTCCAGTGACGTGCCTCGGGCCTGCAACATCGCGAAGGGCGGCGAAGGGCGCCGAAGGGCCTGAGAGCAATGAGTACCTGGGTATATCCAGGGACAGCAGCACACGAGCGCGACAGTGATACGCCACGCTCACCGAGAGGACGTTTCATTTGTATGAGGTAAGACGAAGCGTCAGACGGGCGTGAGAGGTAGGCAAGTACTGAGTGGAGGACATGGGCTGACAGACGTCAGAACTTTCTGGACGCGCGAGGTGGCATTTGATGGCGTGGTCGCTGACCGGAAGAGAGCTGACGGGTCATTTGAGATTCGAATCGTGCGGGCATGTTGGACAGGCCAGCTGGCCCAGAGGCAGGCCTGTCCGTCGTGGTGCGTCGCCCGTGCCCTCCAGGACATGCAGTCTGTTCTCTGTACAAGAAGAAACGCACTCGGAAGCAAACAAGAAAAAAGAACAGAATAGTGGCTAGGTATGCATGGCAGGGCGAGCGACACAGGTCAGCGGCCAGGCGGCCTAGATCCAGACGAACGCCCAGAAGTACTTACAACGCCACAGCGCGGCAGCGCCTGCAGCATGGCTGCATGTCACCTATGGCTGCTATGGTACGCCTGCGCCCCACTCAGTCAGGTGGATCGAAACCGGCGCTTTGCCCCCTCGGTTGGGTCTCTCTCATTGGGCGTGGACATGCAACAGCCCTGTCAGCTTCTGTGCTGACTGCGTCTTGGCCATCCTGCTTCCAGTCTTGTCTTCTAGGGTGCCAGTCAGCACCTGCAGACACTTCTGCTGATGGCCAAAATGCACTTTCCTGCATGTTGGCACCACTCAATGTACTCGATCTAGCACTCCCTGCATGCTGATCGGGAGAGTGCCGAGTGAAAGGCTGCGCCCACCCCTCACCTTCACCCTCCATCTCCCCCTCCCCTCGAGGCACAGTAACGTTCCTGCCCGGCAAAAGAAGGCCCTGGCAAGCAAGCTTATCTTTTAAAATAGTCTGTTGGGCCTGATCCGCTTTCCGAGGAGTCGGGCCCAGCCTTGAGACCTGCGTACCACACAGCAACTCCCTCCCAGGCTGCCTTGTTCCAGCATTGAAATACTAAATCTGCTCGCTCGCTCGAGGACGGTCTGACAGGCACGAGGTCTATACATTGATTCTCGCATTCAACGAGCCGCCACACCTCGGACCCCACGCATCATATAACACAGACCGGGCCCTGCTGCCGGCTTGTTGTCCGCCTAGATCCTGGTGCCGAGTGAGATCCACATCTACCTCCCTAGTATTGAGAACCATCGACATCTTCAGCTTCAGACTCCAGATACCAGGAGCGCGCCTCCCCCCCCCCGCCTGCTGCACTCACCCCTCCCGCTCCCTTTGCACCGCGAGGGGCAACCTTTGCCAGTCACCATGGCTCCGATACCAAACCAGAGCCCTCTGGTCTCAGACCCGGCGTGGAGAAGCAGTCCCTTGAACTCAGGCATGTGCAATCCGGTCACGCGAGTAGGTACCTGGGTAGTGTTGACAAGACCGACTGACCGTCATCACAGCACACTATCAATCACATCAACCGTATTACACAAGTCCCTTTCAGAGCGTCCGGGTTGAACAGGGTGCGGCAAAGTCTCTTCTAGACAGTCTCTCCGAGATCTTTGGGCCCCTCGACGACTTCCTCATGCTGCACCAGTCTCTCCTGCTGTTCATCCGGCTCGCATGTCTGCTGTCATTCCTGCTCTTGTTGGGCCTGTCGCTGTGGGACGTCGCCAGCTGGTGCCGGAATCGAGGCCGCAGAGGCGGATGTGCTCGCTGCCACGACGAGCCGAGCGGGACACGGTGCCTGTATTACTTAGACGTCGGTCCCACCACGATCCATGGAGGAGTACCGGAAAAGCACTCCACGACGACCCTGGTGGCGCTAGGCTTGAGGCCTGGATCCTTGTTTGTCGTCCCTGAGCAGCCTGTGATCTTGGTCCCTGAGGGTGCTGAACATCTGGTGCCTCGTGGTACTGGACTTTCGGTGTCAGGAGGGTGCTGATGAGGAGAGCCGATGTGATAGGGTTCATGACGCTAATGCTAATGGGTATACCCTTTGTCCACTGAAATGACGTTCTCTCTTCTCATCGTTGATGATGCTTGTTCAGGCCATGTCACTTCTCAAGTGCACAAACCCAACGTCACAGTGAATGGCCAATCGCAGCCCGCGGCGTTGGTGGAGGGGTGCCGGAGGCAGGATGTATTTGAAGGTTGGGCCCTCCTCGACGGATCTCACCACGTCATGGTTGGCGCACTCAAAGTTCGCACTCAGTGCAGGGACTTTGGATGAAAGAACAGCAACATTATTATGCAGAATTCTGCCCCTGAAAGGTGCGCGCCGGTGTCTGGCATCGACACACGAGCCGTCGAGAAATCCAGCCGACGAGCGGTCACATCGGACCCATCTCGACTTTGAAAACGTCGCCGAGTAGGACTCCGAGCCACCCCCACGCAGACCCGTTTCAAACTCTTCGTCTGCACACAGTCTGTTGTATATGCGGATCAACAGACCGAAATCCAGCATACCCTGGCAGTCAAGGGGAAAAGACGTAAAATGCCATAGTGGCGGCTGCAAAGAGACACGGAGAGGCGGCAGGCGGAGGCTCTCTGTATCGCACGGAATTTCTACATGGGGTGTCAGGGTGTACAGGGGGCTCCCGGCCCGTCAACGTCCTCCAAGGTTGAGATGAAGGCCCTACCTGCGTCGACCCGGTGGACATCACAGCTTGTACTGTACATACACAAATAAAAGCTGCTGACGATCGCAGTGATCGCCACCATCGGAATGGTTCCTCCATCGCAAGCGTGCTCATCCAGAAAGCAGTCGAACCCAGATAATGATCAGGGCCCATTTGACAGTTGATCTCTTTAGCCGTCTTGTCGAAGACGACTCTCTCTCTGTCTCTCTGTCTCTCTCGGTCAGGACAACGATTCTTCAATCAACAACCTGACCGAGACTCGAATTCATGACATCAATCCATCCACATTGTGCTTTTATGAGATGCGGCCAGCACTTGAGGCATCCACATAAGTCCCACGCTCGAACAATAATGCTTCAGACCTGTCTGCCCAAGGCGATGGCCCCTCTTCGGCAGCAGTCTCTGAACTTCAGTTAGTTGCTGCCGGTTCATCTAGTCTGCTAGTCACCTCTACTAGCGTGATCGGCCGTTTCGACGGTGTAATGAGCCTCCCCAAACTCAAAAAAAGTCAGCCCTGTTTGGGGGGGGGGGTCATGCATCCGTCTCGCCAGTCACCTGGGCATCATGCAACCCTCAATGGGCCCTTTTCCATTTGGGGTAGTTTCTTGGGATACCTCAAAGTGCACATCTGTCAAGGTTTCAGCCGCGCCACGCCAGCGGTACTGGATTCCTTGCTTTATGCTATATGGTGGTCCTGGAGTGGCACGTAACGCACCATACCCTCGCTGTGGTCAGGGACATCTGCCGAATTGAACAGGTTTTCGAAAGCTTCGGGGCCCTCTAGGACCCCGCGATCTCTAACCATTTGTCTGGCTTTACCGAACCCAGGCCAGCGGGATATGTGTTTCATCAGTGGCGAGAAACTTGAAAATTTGCTTCTTTGGGAGATATTTACGCGCGAGGCCCCGATAGTAGTGAAGTGCCTGCAAAAGCAATGAAGAGCTGTCGGCTTCCTTCCTAATAAATAGAGGGCCCATCCCCTTGTGTCGGTAGCATTCTTCGCGTCGTGCGACAACACAGGCCTCTTGACACCCTGAATAGGCCGCCGTAGATGCTCACTGGTGTGTTTCGAGCGAACCGATATCAACCGCACACCATGGCCACGAACGCAACAGCCTACGCCTCGGCCCTGGCGTCGCCGCTTGCTGATGCGGCCACCCTCCTTCACAGCCACCTCCCGAGCCCGGCCGTGAGGCCGCTCTCGTACGCCGTCACGGCCCTGCTCATGCTCGTGGCGGCGTACTCGATGATGGGCCCGTCGCGGCCGGTCAACAAGCAGCTGCCCCTGGCCAGCAAGACGCACCGGTTCGACGTCGGCGGGCTCCGCGCGCTGAGGGACCATTACGGCCACGCTTTCGACCTGCTCCACGAGGCGAGGGACAGGTTCGGCGACAAGCCGTACCGGATGTACACTGACTCGGGCGAGCTGACGATGCTGCCGCCGAGGTACGGGGACGAGGTCAAGAGCGATCCGAGGTTGAGCTTTGAGGGCCCGCTGAAGAGGGTGAGGTGACCACTTTTTGAGGGCAAACCATAGTCGATTGTGGAATTCTTTTTTAATACAGAGGATTCTGACCGTCTTCGGCAGTCCATGCACGGGAGACTACGCGGCTTCAACATTTTCCAAGAAGGTGGCATGGAGAACCACCTCGTCGTCGACGTCGTCCGGCAAGATCTTACCCGCGAGCTTGGAAAAGTGACGGAGCCGCTCACCGCTGAGACGTCATATGTGTTGAACCTACTCTTGACTGAAGAGACTGGTATGTTCTGGCACGACCAGCACCTACTCACACTCTAACTTCTTTTTCTTCTTCTTCTTTTTCTTCTGTGAAGAGAGAGCGGCACAAAGAGAGGCGGGGAAGGAGACTTGAGACTGACACTCCGCAGACTGGCACAGGGTCCATCTCAAGAGCACCGTCCAAGAGATGGTCGCCCGCCTGTCGTCGCGCGTGTTCCTCGGCGAGGAGCTATGCCGCAACCGCACGTGGCTCGAACTCACCATCGCCAACACCATAACCTCGATGACAGGCGCCGCGATCGTGCGGATGTTCCCGGGCTTCCTAAGGCCCCTCGTGAACGAGGTCCTGCCCATCTGCCGGAAGATGCGCGCTGAGCAGTACGTAGTTGGTTCCCCCCCCCCCCCCGGCCTTGCTCTCTTCATAAGGTCGATCACCCTGTCGTCAATTTTGGAAGGAAGAGCAATAAAAAAATAAAAATAAAAAGGAAGAAAACGAAAAAGAAGCGGGAAAGAACCGACGTCTGAACAAGTACCACAGAGCCCGCGCCGCCGCGCTCATCGTCCCGATCGTCGCCAAGCGGGCCGCCCTCAAGGCCAAGCTCGCCTCCGAGGGTGCGAGCAGCGACCAGCTCAAGGCGGCCGTCAAGAACGACGGCATCGAGTGGTTCGAGAGGATGGCGTCCAAGAGCGGGCGGTTCTACAAGCCCGAGAAGGCGCAGCTCTCGCTCTCCGTCGCCGCGATCCACACGACGTCCGACCTGCTCACGCAGGCGATCCTGGACCTCGCGACGCACCCGGAGATGCTGGGGCCGCTGAGGGACGAGATCCGGACGGTGCTGGGGCGCGAGAGGTGGAAGAAGACGGCCCTGTACAACCTGAAGCTGCTGGATAGCTGCATCAGGGAGACGCAGAGAAAAAAGCCCATCGGGATCGGTGAGTCCTTCAGCCTCGTTCTGATGGCTTTTACCAGCTTGCGTGTAACCTCGACGCGGAGAGAAAGACTGACACAATGCCCCCCCCCCCCCGCAGCTGCGATGCGCCGCGAAGTCCTCGACGACATCCTCCTCTCCGACGGCACCTTGCTGCGCAAAGGCAGTGACATCATGGTCGCAGGCCTCTCGCACTGGGACCCGGCGGTGTACACGAACCCGCACGAGTGGGACGGCTACCGCTTCTACCGGCTCCGCCAGCAGCCGGGCCACGAGAACGGGTGCCAGGCCGCGATCACGTCATCGGATCACCTCGCGTTCGGCCACGGCCAGCACGGCTGTCCCGGGCGCTTCTTCGCCGTCAACGAGGCCAAGATCGCGCTTGCGCATCTGATTATGAAGTACGACTTCAGGATCGCCGGGGAGGAGGCGCCGCGGACAACGAAGATGGGACTGAGCTTGGTGGCAGATGGGAATATTTCTGTTGAGGTCAAGAGGCGGATGAGTGAGATTGATTTGGATGCACTGGCAGTTTCGTGAGTTGACCCGAGATAGAAATTTGCATGTAGCAGAATGACCGGTGACCGGAAATGAAAGCAAGATGATTGCATATGCAGTTTCTCAGCCCATGGTGATGATATCAGACCGATCCCTGTTCTACCATCTCCAAGGAACTCGGGCTTGAGTATAAGTGGTGGATGGCAAAAGGATAGCTGGGCCCCTGCAGCGGGAAAAATTCGACCTCGGCCTCGTGGGAGAAGATGAATATCCATCACGTGGTCAATCCTCTTAGTAGACTTCACGCCGCCTTGGCGATACTCGATATCTTATTAGTCACGATTGGCAAGCCCATTAGATTCCGTAGATGTATGAGATCAATCCACAAGGACATACATCAATCCTCATCCAAATTTCTTTTCAAACCTCTTCAACATACCAGTGACACCCCGCTCTACCCTCCCAGCATTCTCCTCCAACCTGCCCCTTACCTCCTTCTTTGGTCCATACTTGACGGCACCCTCGCCCTCCGTCGGCCTGTATGCCTGTTGATGAATGGAGTAGGGGTCAGTCAGGCCACCCTGCTGAGTCGTGTACGAGTAATTCGAGAACCCGCCCAGCGGCGGCGGCGGTAGGCCCGGGCTCGCGATCGGCGGCGTCGGTTGCTGTTGGTGCTGCTGCGAGAGCTGTTGCGGCGTGTACGGCGGGGCAGGGCTGACAGGGAATGGCTGGGCGCCGTAGGGAGACTGGAGCGCGGGCGAGGGCATCCCGTGACCCTGGACGGGCATCGTCGCAGCGCGTGTCAGACCCGGGTGGCCAGGGATGCCGAAACCTTGCGGTGGCAGTCCTGGCGTCCCCACGGGCGGCCCTGGGAAGCTTGGGGCGCCGGGTGGATGCTGAAATTGCGGTGGTGGTACGCCGGGGCTCAGGGGACCGAGGCCGGGTTGCATACCGTTGACCAGACCAGGTGAGAACGGCGTGCCTGCGTCTTGCAATAGCCGCGCGTGGAGGGGGTTGAGGTCACCGTCATCAGGTGGAGGCGTCTTTTCGCGATGTTGGATCTGTTCTGGAGCAGCTGGCGCAGCTGGGTTGTAAGCCATGGGGACGAAACTTGATGGCGACGTTGCCGAGTTCGGACTCTCATTGTCTCGGCCGGCGGATACGGCAGATAGCGGCGGCGGCGCAAAGGAGAATACATTGTCATGACTGCCAGCGTTGGTCTGCGGTGGAGGCGGTGGCGGTAGGTGAGAATCGGCAATGGCGACATTCTCCAGCTTTTGCACAACTGAGCTCACCTCGGGTGACTGCTGTTGTGGTTGAGGGGCGGGCTCGTCCTGGACATCGACCTGAGTGGATGGCAGAACGCGTCGGACGCCATTGACGAAGGACAAAGCATCATCTTGAGTCCAGAAGTAGATGTCCAGCGCGTGGAGTTTGTAGTGGTACTTGTTCTCGTTTCTCGGGTCGTATGTGGGCAGATGCCACTCATCGTGGCCTTCGACATGACCCACCTCGAGGTTCACCACGCACTGCTGTCTATAAGAGTATGTGACGTGGACCTTGTCCAGAACTTGTAGCAACAAGGCGTTAGTATATCAGTGAGGTCGCATGTCCTGAGATTCCGGGTGAGTCCTCACAGCCATCGAACGCATCTTGCTCTTCTGTGCCGGGCTGATTTGCGACTTCGACGCGCGCCCTCCTCTCGTTTGCGTTCTCGAACAGATAAACATATGAGCCCTTGTCGAATCGATGGTGAGGAGGCCTGGCAGTAGGAGGGCCGTAGAAGTAGTGAATATCGCCAAATCTTTGAACATTTGGAAACCGTCAGTTCAGCCAGCCCAACCGAGAGCAGGTTTCACTTGAATGTATGTGGATGGTCTTCGCGCGCTTACAGCGTAGCCACATTCTCCTCTCCCGGCCGAACCGCCATGATCAGGTTTGAGAGAGCTCAGCAGCTCGAGTCGAAGAAGTGAACAAGTCGGCGCAAGGGAGATGTGAGGTTGACCGCAGACACAGTGTTCGCGCTTGCCAACAGACTCAACAAACACAGAGCAGGATACAGAGTGCAAGAAGGGTGAGGGTGATGGTGAGGGTGAGTGATACATGAGGAAAATGTCACGAGAGTTGCGATGCGCGGCTCGACCTACCTTTTTATCCCACCTGCGCACAGCCCACTGCAATGCACATGCAAGCACTAGCCCGGCATGTGCAACAATTACAACAGGCTTGACAAGCCAATCTTCCAACCAGCTTCGATCCCTCCCTGCAAAACCCCAGCAGTGCAGCGTCCTGCTCGGCGCTTAGCAGTCGTATCTCGAGAGTGGCACTGCGTGGTGGTTGGCCAATCCGGACCGTGTGGGGCTGCGCCTGGGTGCACCTGGGGGGTGGATGGGAAGAAAGTTCAGGCACGCCTGGTGGGCTCGCATTGGGCGAGGTGAGGGGTCGACAAGTGACGAAAGGGAGATCAGAGAGCAGGCCTGGCCGGGGTTTTCGAGCTTCGAGAATTGAGGTCCCTGCTGCTGGTCCGTGCGTCCTACCGGGAGGCTCTTCAAAATTTCCACTTTGCCGGTGATGCGCGCTCGACTTCCGATTTTTGATGTAGCGAGCAGCTCAACCAACGACGATTTCCTACAAGCAACGGTCGAGAGAGCACACTGCTGACGGCCTCTCTCCCGCGAACTGCAACCCAGTCCCTCGTTCGAAAGCCAGCTTGTCCTCCTCCGTCGATATTCCTCCACTAGGGCCCAGGCACTCGTCGGAAGCTCCTCGACGCGGTCACCGAAGACGACCACAAGAGGGACTCTCTGGATCGCAGAGCGGCTCCCTCTTTCGAAGACTCGAATCGTTTCCCTGCCCTTCGAGGCCTCGCACGCACACGAGTGGCTTCGTCTGCCCCTCCCCCCAGCCCCCCCCCCCAATACCAAGACGGCACCATGCCCCTCTTGAACGTAGTCAACGCCTGCGCACACCTGCAAAACGCCTCGCGCGCCCGGCTGGGCCTGACCTCGCTCCCCAACACGAAAGCCAACCTCCTCTTCAGCCTCGCCCTGCACCGCTCGGGCCTCATCTCCTCCGTGGTGCGCGCCGGCCCCCACCCGCCAGACCCAGAGACCCTCCTCACAGCGGTGTCGGAACCCGTGACCACGGCCAACGTCGCGAACCGGCGGTTATGGCTGGGGCTCAAGTACATCGGTGAGACGCCGGTGATGCGCAACGTCAAAGCCGTCAGCCAGACCAAGAGGCCTATAACAATGCAACTGGTGGGCCTGAGAAGGATCGCGAACGGATTCGAGAGTGGATATGTCAAGGGCTTGAAGATGGGCGAGTGTATGTTTATCGCCACAGATCGAGGGGTGCTGGAGATAAGAGAGGCGTTGGATAAGAAGGTCGGAGGGCTGGTGTTGTGTCGGACCAGCCCTTACTGAAGAGTGGAAAGCAGGAAGAGGAGGTGCTCGTGAACCCAAACTCCACGGCGTGAAAAGAGGGCCGGAGTCGACAAGCCTCCTGGGTTTCACCGGATATCACCGCCCACGCTCCGAGGGAAACGTCCACGCGGGCGCGTATGGCAAGATAGCCAGCGAGGATGTACATTTGTCGTACGTGTATGAGCGCATGGGCAATGTAGCCACTACGGAAGACGGCTCGCCCAGTATAGAGCCGGAATTGAACATCTCAACGATACCGAGAGAGCGGCTTTCAACATATTTGATCCGGTCGGAGAACGTTGTCAAATATACCCACGATATTCCAGCAAGCCTGGCTCGAGTGAAGGGCCGACCGCGTGGACGCCAGTGTGGCGGTCAAAAAGGCTGACTTGTGAGAGAGCCACTGTCATGACGGTCGTCCAGGAATGCACGAGCGATCCTCACTCTCACGGCTTGGAGTTGTTACGATCCTCAAGTGTCTCACGTCATCAATCCATCACAGGTTAATTCACACCATGGGCATGATAGCACAGACGCCTGACCACGAGATCCAGATCTTGGTTTGCTGCCTTGGGGCGTGCCAACTTGTAAGATTGAATCATGCACACAGAGTATTGACCGACGCGCGCAAGTCTACATGCCATCGCAGGTCACATGCACTCTCCACCCACCGGCCGACGTCCAAAGTAAATGTAATCTGCGTGAAGTCACATAGATTAGCCAGCCGTCAACTAGGTATCGGAGCGAGGAGGGAGACCCATTCACTTACGAGGGCTGTAGGCTCGCATGCCCGTGTCTAAGGCATTCTGACAAACCGCATCCATGAAATCCGGAATGTCCTGGGGAGGCATACCACCGGCCTCGAGAAGCTTGGCCGTACCCTTGACGCCCTTCTGGACGTCCAGACTGAACCAGCCGCCGAGGTGGCTGTCCAGCGGATCCGCCGGCCACGTGTTCACAGGTACGAGGATCTGCTTTGCCTTGATCTCTGTGAATCCGGCCTCGATCATCCACTGTTTGTACTTCAGAGGCGCCCGGAAGTCTCTGCCAAACTTGGCTCCTCCGGCGACGCCGAGTTCGCACCACTTCTTCAGCGACGAGGTGCATACTACCGCTTCGGCAGCCTCATCTTCGCCAATGACCTCTGAAGTCCGTTAGGTTTTGGTTTTCGAGTCTTTGGGGAGCCACAGCCCAATAAAAGTCATCAGGAAACGAGCGAGGGAGGAAACCAGAATGAGTGACGCACCAACCGTCCACTCTTGGAATTCAGCCCATCCACCGGGTACGAGATTTTCGAAGACCTTCGTGATCATTGCCTTGTGGTCGTTGACTGCACGGCACCAAGTTAGTCGTCCGCAGCTGAATCAAGGTCACGGATGCTTACAGCATGTCAACATCAGGCGCCAGTGGATGTAATCAAATTTTGTGTCGAACACCCAAGGCTCTTCGGTATCCTCGCGCACAAATGTGACATTTGGCGGGCAATTGCCCGAGGGTTGGATCATGCTAATGTCTTGTCCTATGACTTTCGACTGAGGGTGCTCTCTGGCAAAGTCTGGCCCATCTCATGTCAGCAATGCAAACGAGTACCTAGGTGGCGTGACATGCCCCCCTTGCTGGTCATAACTGCTCAGTCAGATGGGCTTGAGGATGACTATAGGTGTTTAGAATCGGTGGAGGAGCATGTGAGACCCTTCAGATGCATGTGTTAGTTGATCTCGACATACGCAAGGCCCAAATACCTGTGCCGGTTCCTATGTCCAAAACGTGGGCGGGCTCTTGAATAGGAGCAACAGTGAGGTTTCCTCGCAACATGAGCCGCCACATGTGGTGTTGGAGGTCTGCATTACCATATACTTCATTAGCACGGCCCAAAAGTGATGGTAGGCCCGAAAGGTCTGGCCCGGCATTTCAGGTCTTTACCAAGGCGGTCTTGTTCGTCCTATGCTGTTTTAGCTGTGCGATGAGCTCCGGCATGAATTTTCAGGTCTCACCCCATCATTGGGCAGCAGATATTCTCCAAAATGCTTCGTCAGCATCACACAACACTTCATGGAAATGTTGATCTTGACCAACTGCCTTCTCTATAAGCATTGTAGTATCTGCCATGTTCTTCGACGGAAAGCGCGTCCGGGATCGTGGAGCCACTATACGAAAGTCTTTAGGTATCTTTCTGCGAGGTGGTTTCGCCAGAACGCATGATATAGGTACTTACGTAGAACCTCTGGAAGACAATTCTGGCCGGCCTGGCAGCTTGGAATTGCTGGATGGGTACGAGTCCATGATGCGAATGTGAGATGCGGTTATCCTCAGCCCGATCTCAGGAAGCTTGGAACATTATTATCAGCAACGGCCGTCGAACGGTATACAACAAGAAGTAGACATGCAATCGTGAAGTGAGGAGTACCTCCGCTCGGGTTTATTAATTGGAGTGAGACACGCACCACATGTATCCACTTCTGCACGTTGGTACAGCCAAATGCCGTCACTAACTGGCAAGTTATTACGATCCCAGCAAGAATTCAGAGAGAGGACCGAGGCTACCTAAGTACTTAAGTAGGTAGCAGACTGATACCGCAGTACAGTAGTGGGGCAACATCAATGAGCGAGCGGTACAATCGCTTGCTACATTCGCCGTCTCGATCAGTGACTATCTAATTGAATAGGTACTTAAACATGCCGCCTTGCTGCTGTCGTTCAAGGTTGGCCCCTTTGGAAAGAAACATACCTACTCTTTGTGCCCACAGCAGTGACAAGTCCCCTTTTAAATTTTCGGAGGGTGTTGAGTACTCATTTATAAACTCAAGACCCCATCTCACGGAGGGAGAGGGAATTTGATGGATTGCAAAACGGCCTGAAGTGGTCAAATCGCAATCGCACCTGGTGCATCTGCCAAACGGGATACCTACCTATATGTAGGTAGCGGGAAGATGTGTGCCTATTCGATCTCACGCGAAACGGACACTATCAGTTCGACAGAACGCCATCTGTTTAGCACTTCTTAATCATCAATCAATATCTAATGTCCTATTTGTGACGAGATATAAGGGTTTAGCCAATGCAACGCATTGGCGATCGCTTTTGCAACACTATTTTTCTTCCGATTTTATACCTCTGTGCCTGTGAATTCTCTCTTCAGATGATTTCCTGGCCCTCCCCTTCTTTGTGTCATCATGGGGTCGCATACCCTGCGAAATTATTCGAACTACCTAAGTAAGTAGGTACCCAAGATCTTGCTGGCACGGTCTATACGAGGCTGTCTCGTGTATGCAGCAACAAGCCCTTCAGCCGCGCATCGTGGTGGTGCGATTTCTTTTGTCTTCGAACTACCTAGGTAAGCACTACCAGAAATAAACACTTGGCGAATTTCGCATAGGATCGTATAACGTTGTGACCGTTGCTGCATGCACAGGCACATGATTACCCGGAAATGGCTTCTTGTGGCACGGCCAGGTGGTCCGTGCAGGGCCGCCAGCCAACGCCCACACCTATTTCCCACGGCCGTTAGTGGCCGTAGCCTAACCTCCTTCCTTCCTTCTAGCTAGGCGCAATATAATCAACCCTTTTGCCCTTATATAGGTTATAAGTTCTTTTTAACTGATTTTTACGATAATTCGCGATTAGCCAACCTTATCCTCTCTTTTTCTACAGAAATTTCAGCAGCTTTTAATCCCAGCGGTTAATTTGCATTTTAATTCCTATAAACAAACGGTTTTATATACTACTTCTTTGCAAATTTTAGCTTGTGAAAAGTGTTACAATAGCATTAAAAACCCCTTAAAAAATAATAAAAAGTCAATTCTTTTATTTTACCTCTTTTTTAATCTCTTTTAGCGTTTTTTTTAATTTTTTATTTATAGTAGTAAATGGCTAAGATTTACTAAACTTGCTTATTAACTAAAAAGATTAATAAAAAGCTAATATACTATCTAACACAAGCGATAGCTTTATATTAGTAGATAATAATATTAATAACTTTAAAAACTTTAACTTTAAAGATTAAGGTTTTAAAGACTAAAAAGGAGGGTAATTAAATTGATTAATAAGACAATTAACAAGATAACTAATAAGATAACTAACTCTTTTTCCTCTCCCTAAGTAATAATAATAACAATCTATTGCCGTTTTTATCTTTCTAAAATCCTTTTATAAGTTTTTTTTTAATAATTAATAAAAAGGTAATAGCCTGCTATACTTATATATAAATAGCCGCTTGCTATTACTAGCATATATGTTTATAATAAATATAACGAACTAAGTAGCTATGATTTAAGCAAAGCTTTTAAACTTTTTAAGAGAAAAAAACCTTAATGATTAAAAAACGATGGTCTATATAGTACTTTGGCCTTTTAAGCTTAATTGCTATATTAAAAAGTTAGTTTTAAAGCCTTAAAATAACCCTACGGCTAGATTTACCTAGCAGAGAAAAAGCGGCTAAATTGCCGGTTTTCTTTACTCTTTTTTTATAAAGTTTGCAATATCTTTGTTAACGCAGAAATAAATCTTATTAAGATAAACTCTTATAAGATTTATTAGCAAGTTTTTACAATAATCTCTAAGCACTTTAAAAAGCATATTAACCTTATTGCAAAAAAGTTTATTACTTATACTTTAGCTAACTATAGCACTCTTTAAAAGTTTTAAGATAATTTTTAATATATATAACATTATATAAAAAAGCTAAACTATTGCTTTTTTAACAACTTTATAATAATGATTATTATTAAAAAGGTTTGCAATATTCTTATAAAGAATACTTTATTTTTTTGTTAAAAATATAAAGATAGCACTTTAAACTAAAAAAGTCTTATAAGAACTATCTCTAATGCAATTGCTATAAATTAAAAAGTAACTGCCTTTGCAGCATGTAAAGCTAAATAATAAAAGCTATTATAATCCTTTAACTAATCTACAAACTAGTATATAAAAGAAACAATGCTTTTATTAAAAATAATTAAAATTTTAAGGCTTTTATGAAATCTTTTTAAACAATAATTAGCAAAAACAGCCTATTGCGCAATTTATAAAAAGATTATTTCTTATAAAGATAAATATTATAAAAAGTATAAAAACTATTATAATATAAGGCTTTGCTTTAAAAAAAGATAAGTTTAAAAAGTTAGAAAAGTTTAATAATCTAAAGCAAGATAAAAATACTAAAGCTTTTCTTTATATATTTAAAAACAATAGCAGCGGTTTATTTAAAAAGCCGGCCGCTTTTGCTATAAAATTAGATTATTATAGCAAAAAGGTTCTCTAGGCTTTAATAGCAAAAGAAGACTTTATAAGAGATTTAATTATTAAAAACATTAGCGCTGCTAATATAATCTTTAATAATTAAAAATAGTTTATAAAGATAAAGATTCTTAATATCTTATATAAGATAAAAATAGCATTAGGGCTAATAACCTTTATAATAAAAGAAACAGTCTCTTTTATTACTTATAAGAAAAATGGCACACTAATTACCTTAGTATTTTAAAATGCTAAATACTCTCTAGTTATATTATATAATCTTATTTCTAACAGCAAGCTAAAAGCCTTTAGTTATATCTTTAATAAACATAAAGATATTATTATTAACACTAAATCTAATAAGAAACTATATATAATAAAGTAGGTAAGAGATATAATTATTTTCCCTTTTACTACTCTGCTAAAGCTACTATTATTTGCTCTCTTAGCAGTCCTTATTATCTTTCTAATAGTAAAATATTTATAACTCTATAAGCACTTTATATACGCTAGCAATAAGGCAATTTAAGCCATTGCAAAAATAGCAGATATTACTATTGTAAAGGCAAAGGACTTCTGCTGTAAAGATTGCTGCGAAAATTGCCTACCTAATTATCATAGCATTTCCCTCTCTCCCAAATACACACAACTAAGTTAATTAATATATTTTAATCTTATTGTCTTTAAAAAAGGGTTTTTAAACTATTACTATTGCTTATACTTTGTTAATATAGCTATTAATCAGCATTAAGTACAGTTTTTTATTAAAAAGCATTATAGCTTTAAGGCTAGTTAAAATTTTATCACCTTCTTTAAACAGCAGTTTAATAAAAAGGTCTAAAGCTTAGGCTATAATAATAGACTTAAATTTAGGCTGGTTATATAGCTATTTTAACATTCTAAACTCTCCTTATAAGCTAAAAAGCATAGCATTACTCTAATCCTAGGCATTTCTTATTCCCCTTAAATAAACAGCAAAGCTAAGAAAGCTAGTTTTAATATTATTTTAAAGGCAAAGACCGCTTATAACACAGCTAATTTCCCCTATTACATATAGCCTTTTATAATATAAGCCGCTTATATAATAATTAATCTATTGCCTACGTTTGCTAACAAAGGCTTTAAGTTACTAAATCAAGCTATAGCTAATGTTTTTAGTCTTTTTTAAGCCTTTATTTCTATTAAAAGTTTTCTATATATTATAAACAGTAAAATATAGGTTTATATTAAGAAGATATATTATTAAAATGCTATTAAATATATTAAAATAAGCATTAAGATGCAACTTTTTATATAGAATTTAAACTATGGCAAAATTGTATAAGCATAGAATCTTAAGACTAATAAGGTTATTTAAGCAGTTGCGATTAAAGTAAGGAAGACTAGCTCTTTTAATATAAACAATCTTAACCTTGCTAATATAAAATACATTGCAGAGATTTTAGCAACGTTTATTTAAGAGGAGTTTATATAATTAAAAGCTGTTATTTAAACGATAAACCCCTTATTGCCGATGGTTTAGCTAAATAATAACTCTTTTGCAAATAAATTAAAGGCAGAATCTCTGCTTATTAAATAAGCTAACAAAGAAATTTAAAATAAAATTATAATTGCTATAAAAAACAACCTCCCTCTCATCTAACTAATCTAACTAATTACACTTAAACTAACCCTTAAGCCTTCTTTAAAGTCTTTATAATTGCTTTAAAATATACCTAAAGGGGTAACCTTGCAAAAGATAATATAAAAGGAAAAACCTATACCCCCTTTGCGAAACTATAAAGCTCGCTATCAATAAGAGCTATTACGTTAATAATTAAAGCATATAGCTAAGATAAATAAAAACTATAATCTTAAGAAATTAAATGCTATAGCAATCAACTCTAAAGTAAATTATACAATGCATAAGAATTTTTATAAATCTTTTTGCCTTTCTGCTTTAAAAGCCTAATACTTTATTAATACAGCAGTTAGCAATGCTTTTAAATTATAAAAGCAGGCAATAAAATCCCCTAGCTTTAATAAGGCATAGTTGCCAATATATTATAAAGCTATTAATAAGCTAAAAATCAATAAACCCTTTATCTAGTGCTACTTTAATAAGGGCGCTAATATTTTATCTTTTAAGTAAATATTTAATTTAAAAAATTAACCTAATAATAAGCTAAGCATTAAAAAGGCTTTTTACGCAAGGCTTATAATTTGCAGCAATTATAAGGTTTAAAACTAAACTATAAAGAATCTTTACTTAGCTATTGCCTTAGCTACCTTTTTTAAGCTATTTTTAGCATATATTGCAATTAAAAACCTTTGCTAGCATAAATATAACTTTATTATAATATTTCTCAACTCTTTTATGCCTAAAAGAGTATAAACCTTTGTATGCCTTCTATTTAGCTTTAAGCGAAAAAATAGCATAATTTAGCTAATCTACAAAGGTATATATAGCCTAAAGAAAGCGCTTATCTAATAGTTTAATATTATTACTAAGTTCTTTAAGATACTAAGATTTAAGCTTTTTAATAATAATCTCTGCATTTTTAAAAATAAAAGAACAAGTATTATTATTATCTTATATATTAATAATATGCTAGTAGCAGTAGATATAAATAAAAATATTAAAGCTATTGCTAACTAGATCTCTGCTATGTATGCTATTAAAAGGCTAGGTATTTTTACTAAGTTTTTTAGCTTTAATATCTTAAGAAATAAGTTAAATTATAAAATCTTTTTTTCTTAAAAGAAATTTGCTATTAAAACAATTAAGCAATATAGCTTTAATTTGCATAAGATAGCTAAAACGCCTTAGCTAGCTAGTTTTAAGCTTTTTTAAACGTATGAATTAAAAGATACTAAAGAAACAAAGCTATATTAAAAGAAAAGCAGCGCTTTTAATTAGCTTTTAATAAATATAAGACCTAATATAATATATATTATAAATAAGATTGCAAAAGGCAACGCTAGTTTTTTTAACTAATATATTATCCTTTAAAAGTATTTATTTTAGTATATTAAGAAATATATAAATTATAGCATAGTCTTTAATAAATATTACCTAATAGACTTTATTATATACATATATGCTAATGCTTTATAAGCTAATAAC
>JALRMF010000568.1:0-23382 GCA_026120015.1 Dendrostoma leiphaemia
ATATATTCTTTAATATTTTAAATAAGCATATTATAGCATACTTTAATAATATATTTATTTATAGTAATTTGTAAGCAAAGTATAAGCAATATATTTGTAATATAATAATAAGACTTACATAAGCAAGCCTTATTATTAATATTAAAAAATGCAAATTTAAAATTACGTTTATAAAATATTTAAATTTTATCATTATTATAAAAAGCATTTAAATAAACTTTAAAAAAGTAGTGATAATTTATTAATAAAAGCCTTTAACTACCTTTAAAAACCTTTAGCGCTTTTTAAGCTTTGCAAATTTTTACTATTACTTTATTAAAGGTTTTTTAATATTTACTTATTCCTTTATTAAAATAATAAGCTTAGCAAAATAACCTAGCGCTCTTTTACCAAAGGCTAAAGCAGCCTTTTATAAGCTTCGCCAAGTCTTTTTTTTTAAAACTTTCCTTGTCTACTATAACTTTGCAAAGCAAATAATAATAAAAATAAACGCCTTTAACTAAGCGTTGGAAAAAATATTTTCCTAATATAATTTAATAGAAACTTTATAGCCTATTGCCTTCTTTTTAATAAAATATATATTAGCAAAATATAATTATAAAATCTATAATAAAAAACTTTTTATTATTATAAAAGCTTTTAAAAAATAGCAGCTAAAGCTTTAAAGCGTTAAAAGGCTGGTTAAAATATAAATAAATTATAAAAACCTATAGCACTTTATTACTATAAAACTTTTAAACCAACGCTAAGTCTGCTGGTTTAAGTTTTTTAGCAATTTTTAGTTTTAAATCTACTATTGCCTAGGCTTTAAAACTATTATATTAAATATACTCTCTTAATTTGCTATTAACCAGCTAGCAAACTATACTAATAACTTTAACAATTATATCGCCAACTGCTAACGTATACTTTTATCTTTAAACTAATAATCTCTAGCTTATCTTTGCAACCTAAATACTTTTAAACCTATAAATGCTCTTATTAAAAAAGCCTATACTGTTTTAAACCTTTGCTAAAATATTTTACAATGCCTTTAAAACAACTCTTACCGCTATTTTCCCCTAGCTTTGCATTAAAGCATACGCTTTGCTAAAGCTAATTGTTAAGTAATCAATAGCTAAATCTATATTTATAAACGTTTTTTTATTTTATTAAAACTTACCTTTTGCTTTTAAATACTTTATTAAACTTATAACTCTAGCTTAAAAAGCTACCCAAGTTATATTAAAACTTATAATTTACTTTAACAATCTTACCACTAGCTAAATATATCTTAAAACGCCGGCGTTTTTATTTAAAGCTGCTACCTTTATAAGTTTATTAAAAATCCCCGCAATACCCTAGCCAACCTTTTAAACCCCCTACCTATACCTTTTTAACCATAGCAAAATATATCTATAAATTATATTAGCCCTCTCTCACTATATATTTATAATAAACTTATTTATAAAAATATACTTATTATTATTAATAAGCTTTCTAAAATGCAACACTTTATCCCTATTCCCAATCTTACCGCAGCTAGCCTAGCTAACGCCTTCGTTTCAAAAATATTTTGCCTTTACAATACCTTTTCTACTATTATCTCTAATTAAAAAGCGCAATTTATTTCTATCTTTTAATAAAAACTTAGCTGCTGCTTAAAAATTATACTATATACTTTTATAGCTTATTACCCCTAAACTAATAGCTAAATAAAAATAGTTAATACCTATTTAAAACAATACTTTTAAGAATATTATACCTTTTACTAAAATAACTAAGTTAATTAGCTTCCTTTAGCTAAATTTACTTCTAATAACCAAGCTTTAAAATCAACTTATATCTCCCCCTTTTTTGCAAATTACAGCTTTAACCCCCAAATAAACATTAAACTACTCTCTTTCTAACAAACCCTTAAAACTAAGCCTTAGCAAAAAAGATTTTAACTTATTTTTATAACAGCTAACCATTTAAAATAAATTATTAAAAATATTTAGGCTATTCTTACTACTACTTAAAATAAGTATAAAAACTAAATAAACCAACGCTGCTTAAACGCTAAAATGCTATAAATTAAAAACTTAATTTAGATAAGTATAAAATATATAAATCTAGGCCGCTTAATAAAAAAGCTTTTGCATTAATAAATTAGTCTTATTTTAGTAATAAAAGTATATTATAAAATAATAGTAGTATAGTTATCTAAACATTATTAATACTTTTCTATTTTTTTTATATCGCTTATTTATTAAAACTAGCTAGGCTTATTAGATTAAAATAAAGCTAATGCTTTATATTAGCAGCAAGCTAAAGGCAAAATAATAATAAATAGCTATAATACCAAAGCTAAGCTATTTTAATATTTTAATACTATCTTTAACTTTTGCAATACTTTTATAAGCCTTAAATATTATATTAAGTAGCCTTTTCTATATTGTCCTAGTTAACAGCCTGCTATAAATATTTAAGGTTGCGATTTAAAGATTGCTAAATTCTATAAAGATTATCTATTTAAGCTAGGGCTACTAAAATAATAGACGCTATTGTTAAACTTAGAACTTTCCCCTTTATAACGCTAATGCTATAAGCAGGCGTAATAAAGCATTATTAAAACTAATATAAAGGCAATATAAAATTAAAGAGTTAGTATTGCATAAGCAAAGCCTGTTATTATTTTGCTATTATTTTTTATCTATAGCTATAACTATATAATATATATAAACCAACACTAAAAAAAGACTAAAAACCTAACTAAATAATCTATTTCCAACTATAATAAAATTTAACACTTATATACTTATAAGCTATAGCTTATACTACTTTTTATATATATAATTACCCTAATTGTCAAAGTTAAAAAAATAGTAAAGCATTAATGCGCCTATAGCGTAAAAGCAAAAAAAGCCTTTATCTCCTCTTAAATAACATTCTTATAATTATCTTTGTTATATATAAGCTTAATTATCTATTTATTAGCTTTTCTTCTAATATAAAACCGCTATTTATTTAATACTTATTCTATTACTTTTTGCTATCGTCTAAGCTAAAATCGTCCTTTAAATCAAACTTTTAATTTAAATTAACTACACCTTTAGCCACAAAAAACCACTAAGCTAAAACTGTTTAATAAAAAGCGCATTTAGCTATAGTTTACTAAGCAAAGCCTTTATTATTATTAACTATATAAACCTATGCTATTGTTTTATTAGCCTTTTGCCTTTATAATAAGCTTATTATATATTTACAACTAATTAAAACTTTTAATCTTTAATAGCAGCAAGCGTAGCATAGTTGCTAAATAGGCAAAAACTAGCTATAATAGCGGTAAAAAAGCAGCAGCTAGCGATAAAGTTATTAAAAAACGCAATTTACACTAAGGTTAACGTTATAAAACAATATACCATTAGTAATTTACTTATATTATACTTTTTTTTTAAAGTAGCTAAGCTTTAATAGCAATAATAAATATTAACTATAGATAAAAAACCTTTAGTTAAAGCAAAGCTAGCATTTATAACAGCCTATTGCTACTTTAACTTTATGCAAATAATATAGTTGCTAATCGCCAACTTTACGCTAATAAAACAAAGCTTTTAATCATCTCTATGCTTAAAAAAATAAAACGTACACTAAGCTTAATTTATAAGCTTAATAAAGTTAATAATGTTGCCTATTATGCTAGCAAAAACTTATGTTATACCTCGTTAGCAAACCGCTACCTATACACCGCTTATTCGCCCTATTTACCTTAATATACTTATTGTGCTGCTAAGCATACTAAGCATAAATACTTTTGTTAAATATAGCAATATAGCTTATAACTAGCTATTTGCTGCCTTTTTACTCTTATATTACTAATGCAATATAAAAATAATAGTAGCAAAATTAATGCTGCGCATTAAAAGCAGTAAAAAAACTAATAAAAAAAGACTAATATAAAGCTATATTTATAGCAAAAAAAAGGCGAAACTATAATAAAAAGACAAAATTAATTGGGAATTAGTTATATGCACAACTTTATAGGCAATAATGCATTAATTGTAAGAAAAGAGGCAAAGTAGTATTATTGCGTAAAAGAAAAAAAAAGAAAACGTAGTTATAAAAGCAAAGCTGCATAGTATTATTTATTCTTATTAAAGCAGCCACCATATCTAATCCACTTTAAAATTAGCACAATTGCGCCGCTAGCTATATACTAGCACAACGCTTACAAAGCAGCCTTGCACTATAATCACTTTATAACATTACTACTTTTACGCTGCATTTAAAAACAAATATAATTTAAAGAAAAAAATATTATTACAATACTAAGTAAACTATAAAACCTACTTTATATAATAATTATAAAAGCCAGCAAACCGCCGGCGCTGCTCTAGCTAGTCTCTCTCTCTTCTCTCTTCGTACAATAACAAGTTATTTCCATAAACCTACAATCCACCTAATTGTGCCATAACAGTCGTTGTGGTTTCCAGGCTCAAGCAGTACGAAGATCACGGCATTATTATTAATGTGATCAAAAGCAATTGGTCGCCGGTTGACTAATACAAGCTGAGCTGCAGAGAACGACTAATCAGAAGGCGATGCGTCTCACTTCTACTGCTAGAGCCTCCATAGGTAGATTCGCCGATGCAGCTCTGAGCATAAAGATAAAGGAGCTCTTCCAGGCGCATATTGTGAGCCCTCTTCACCTTCTGATATGCGTACATAAGTATATGATTAGGGAGAGCTTCAACGCCACAATCGAGGAGCCTGTACTGTTCTGGGACTTCTAGCAAGTGATTGCGGCTTCTGTCGGGCTACCTGATCAGAGCCGGCATAAATCAACACTGTGTTGCTCACTTCATGGGCACGATCGAGGAGTGATCACATTGAGCCCCCCCCCCTCCCCGGGGTTTCTTGCCTTCTTCTTTTCCGGTAAGGCTCAGCCAATCGTAATCGAGGAAGCCAGTCTGATAACCGCCTAGCTATCCAGCACACTTTGAATGGCGAGAAGGCGAATTGACACTTGAGCGACCTAATGACCTTAAAGCAACGTGGACTAGAGATTGGCTGAAACAGGCAAGTGGTTCGTTGAGAAGAGGTATGGAACGAAGAAGACTGCCTGAATGTGGAAAGTGAGTATACTCTTTAGACTTAGTTCTTTCGAGACTTTGCATTCTAGAAAGGCTGCCCATAGCAATTGATAATGCTTTTCCCAACCTAGCACCTCTCTCAATGCATCCCGCTCAGGGTATTCGTAACATGTACAGCTCAGAGAGCCCGCTCATTCCTCATCTTTGGCAGCCTTTTTCCTAGCCTCCGCCTCCCTCGCCCACGCCTTGGCCTTCGCACTGATCTTCTCTCTAGACTTGGCATCGCCGTTCTCTTCCTCCCATTTCGCCCACCGCTGGAACCACCCCTTCGCCTTGTGCGGCTTGAGGCCCTTCATCTTCAAGCCACGCTCGAAGACACCTCTGACCGCGGTGGCGTCGACCTCCTTGCCCTCTTTCTTGGTCGCGGTGTAAGCGGAGATCTCGAGATCGAGCAGCTGGTTCCACAGGTCGAATTTCTTGGGGTACGCGGACAACAAGCCCTCAAACATGGTACGTCCGCGCTCCTGGTCACCGCTAGTCGAGCGGAATTCCAGTGCGGCGAATTTGGTCATCAGGGCCATGTGCGTGTGAGGAGGTAGAGCCTGGGTCGCACGTGGAAGAAGGGCGCGGGCTCGCTCGGGGTCTTGGATGGTGTTGTGCAGGAAGTGGGCGTAGTTGAGCCAGACTGAGGGAGCCTTGGCGCCGAACTTCTTGGTCATGCTCTGGAAAAGCTCATCGGCTCTCTGTTGAAAAGTGTCAGTGGATGTCTCTCCATTGAGCAAGGGTGGACTTACGTCGTGCTTGCCAGTCTTGATGTAAATGGTCGTCAGGCGCTCGTGAACCACCTGCTCGTCGTTGTACTGGCACGCCCGCTTGAAGACCTCCTCAAGCGTATCGTCCGTACCGTACGCATTCTCTAAATTGAGATAGGCGGTCCATACGTTGAGCTTCTCGGCCTCCTCGCGGATGTTGATGGTCCCGAGGGCACGCTTTGCAATCTCACGAGCCTTGGCAGGCTCGCTGACTTGCAGCTGGAAGGCCATGTACTGCATCCACAGGTCGGAAGAGTCTGGCTGACCCAGCAGAAGCCTCTCGAAGTCACTTGCCGTCTGCGGGCCGTTGGCATCAAGCTGAGCTGTCCGGTCAACTTGGATCTCTGGCTTTCTCCTCTTCTTTTTCTTCTTGTCTTTGCTGTCGCCTTCCTCCGATCCAGCATCAGACTCTTCGGGAGCCTCGTCTAGAGCGCCACCAGACCAGTCGAAACCACCAGCATCCAGACCATCCGCATCACTGGCTTCGGCCAACTCATCATCCTCGTCGTCTTCGTCCTCTGACGAATCATCTTGGTTATCCGTGCCGCGAATGATGATTTCAGGGGCGTCCTGGAACACCTCGTCATCGTCACTGCCGTCTTCGTCCTCGGAGTCGAGACGAGCTCCAGCATCATCGGAGTCATCCATTTCCTCATCCGACTCTTCACCCTCGAAGTAAGACGGTTTCAGACCGAAGCTTATCTTCTTCTTGTTGAGATCAATCTTCATGATGCGAGCCTTGACAACATCGCCTGGTTTGTAGAGCTTCCTGGCATCTTTGACAGGCTTCTCTGCCATCTCGCTCCTGTGGCAAAGACCACTGACGTTTGCAGTGTCGTCAATCACAACGAAAGCGCCAAACTCCTCAACAGCACGCACCTTGCCAGTGACCACCTGACCTTCGGTGAAGTCAGATAGTGTTTTTGGCGGTACGTACTCGTTGTCGACTTTTGAGGCCTTCAAACTTATGTTCACCTGTCCAGCAGCCACGTCCACCGCTGTAATGCGACCCTTGACGAGCTGGTCGACCCGGAAGTTCTGCTTCCAGTCTTTCAGGAAAGAATCTGATAGGTCCGAGATCTTGGCAAGAGCCGTGACGTGGCCACCGAGTTGGACGAAAAGACCCTTGTCTGCGACATTCTTGACAAATCCTCGAATGATCTCGCCCGTCTTAAGGGCAGAGAATGTCGTGACCTCGGGATCCCGGACTGGCAAGCTCGAGTTCAAAACTCGTGATGGGCGGGTCGACAGTCGAAGTCTCTTATTGCTCGCGTCGACATCGACGACTGCGACTCGGATGATCTCATTCTTATTGTACTTCTTGGGATTGGCGTCATCGTAGTCATCTTCGAGGTCTGCAAGGTGCACTGGGCCAGATACATCTTCACTTAGCTGCACCATGACTTGTCGCTCGGTGACTCTGGTGGCCTTCCCCGGCAGGACTAATCCCTTCTTGATGGTGTCCCATGTAATCGCATTCGATGTGTCCGAGGTTCTAGCCGTAAGATCGAGACGATTTTGGGAGGCATCGACGGTCTTGACCCTCACTTGCATTGCAGAGCCGATGGGAAAGCTGGCAGAGGGGTTGCTGAGCAGGGATAGGTCATCGGAAGCATCGCTGACGGCCAACCTTCCTCGCACAGATGGTGATAGGTTGATCCAGAGGCAATTTGTCTTGATGTTGTTGACGAAGCCTAGCCACTGGGACCCAGCTTCAATCTGGCCCAGTGATAGCATGTCGGGCTCGCCTTCTTCCTTTAGGTCGCTCGGCTTGGCTGACAATTCGATTAAAGCATGCGTCGAACGGTGAGAAATCGGCAAGAAACGGTGATTCCTTGCATCATGGACGCCCAGGACCTTGACCTTGATGATCTGCTTCTGTTTGAACTTTTGCAGAGGGTTCTTGGGGCCCTTGATATCATCCCAAGAGTCGAAGACCTGTGATACGTCCACCCTTCCTTGAAGGTTGTCAGCGAGCTGCACGTTGAGCTGCGTACTCTTGATAGACACGATTTTGGCTTTTGTAATCCTTCCAACCGAAACGTCTTCTTCATTATTGATTGATTCGTCCACAGGATTATCAAGCGGCTGCGGCATCGTCTTGGGCTTGAAGGATCTCTGCTCCTTGGTGTCTGCCACTGATGGGACTGAGACGACCGCTCGAGAGTGTGCCTCGTCGACGGAGACAATCTTAACAGATATCGATTGCAGCTTGTGAAAGCCAAAGTCATGCTCCTTGAGTTGTTCTTGGGGTATCATAGCTGCAGGAAGAAGGGCTGTCAGGTTGCCACCGAACTGCACAAAGATGGCCGTAGGAGTGATGTTCCTGACGAAACCGTGGACCAGTTGGCCATCCTTGGCCTTCTCCCAGCTCGAAAGTAATGTGCCCTCTTTCGCTGCGGCGACCAAGCTGGGCTTCAAGGTCACGGTCAGGGCTCGTCGGGCCTCGTTCTTCTCCAGAACTACCAGGTCACTCAATATCTGCCCAACGTGTATCCTCTTGAATGCAGCTCGCTCCTTGGCAGCAGACTTGTCCGTGAGGTGGCCGACAGTGAGAACAGCCTTCAGGAGGCTGTCCTCCAACTCGACAAAGACGTCATCCTCGGTCTTCTGGCTGACCTTGCCGGAAACAAGATCACCAACACTCAATTTCTTGAGAGCCAATTGCTTGTCCATACCAAAAGCTGCGGGATCTTTGCAAGACACCACGAGTCTGTTGGTCTCGGGATCGACATCGACCACATGCACATTGACGACCTGGCCTTGACGGAAGTGCTCCTTGGGGTCGCTGATGTATGCCTCACTCATCTCAGAGAGTGGCAGAAATCCACGCAGTTGGCCGTAGAATTGGACCACGGCACCATTCTGAAGAACATTCATGATCGTTCCGAGCACTTGCATGCCGACAGAAACGTCATCAAAAGACTTGATGGGGCTTTCATCAGAGTTGACAAGGGTCTTCTTCAAAGTCAGCCTCAGTTGCCGTTTTGATGGGTTTGTCGACAACACTCTTGCTTTGAGTTTCATGCCTTCGCGGAACTTCTTCTCTGGGTGTTGTAAGCGAACATCGGAAAGATGCATCTCAGGGACTAGTCCTGTTATGCCCTCTGCAAGTTTCAAGAGGATCCCGTGAACGCCATTCTCGCCGACGACGAGCTTCTCAGCGACACCGTTGACAACCTCCCCCACCGGTACATCCTCAATGCGCAGGAATGGTTGTTCAAGGACAGTCTTCTCGAAAGACAACAGATAGAATCCGTCAAAGGCGTTGTATCCAACCACACGGGCCTTGTGGCGCGACCCAACCTTGAACGGCCCGCTAGATTCGTAGAGACCATCAACCTTGCCATCTTTGACTCGAGAAATGTGCACGAAGCCAGGCACGCCTTCAACCCCGACGTCAACAAAAAGACCAATATCGGTCTCGACTTGTTTGACAATACAGTCTTCGACCAGCGAGGAGACTGGCAGCACCTCCAAGGGCTTCTTCTGTTTGTCATCCACGTTTGCGACCACGTGCTTTAGGGTCTTGACGTGTTCCAGAATCGAGATGCCCAACTTTTGCTTCTTCGCCTCGGGGAATGTACAAATGACCCTTGCCCTGACTTTCGACCCGACCTTGTGCTTGGCCGTCAAGTCCGTGCCGTTCGGCCCGATGCCCGAGTGAACGTGATCGGCAGTGACGTCTAGATGGCCCATCACCTTGCCGATGAGACCTCGCTCTGTGATTTCTGACACCAGAACCTCGACGGTAGTACCAGGGACAAAAGTGTTGATCGTCGTAGCTTCAGACGGATAATTCTTGGAGCTACCCAGCTTATCGTTCTTTGTAGACAATTGGATGACCTTGCGATTTGCGCTCAAGCCCGTAGAGATGCACAAGAATACGTTGCCTGGCTGTAGCCTGTCCTCGGAAATGCTGTTATCGACCTCTTTCTTCGGCATGAAACCGGTGATCTTCGACTCTGCGAGGCCAACGTTCATGACGTATCCGTGATCTTCCACACTGGCCACAGATGCCATGAGAGTGTTGTTCGTGACCAACTCCTGTTTGGACAAGGTCGAATTGGCGTCCTCTGGTCGAAGGGACAACTCTATGCGCCTCTTTGCTTTGCTCGGAAGCGCAGACGAGTCTTCGATCGTCGACACGACATAGGCCCGGAGGTACTGTCCGATCTCGAACAAGTCCTTGAGATCGATGTCATCGTCCGGAGACTCTTCCTCATCGGTGTCGTCGGAAGCGGCCGCGTCTTCGATTCGCTTCGTGAGAACCGGGGAGATCGCAGTGATGGAAACATGGCCGACGATGTTGTTGGGAAGCGCCAGGCCAATATCAAGGTCATTGATTTCGCAGACTTGACCGAGGACCAATGATCCCTTCACAAGTCGCTGTCTTTCATGTCAGCCAATTTTCCGCAAGAGATTCCCCAACAGAGAGCACATACTTTGTAGTTCAGACTCTCAACCCTGACAGCATCCTCATCGCGGGCTGCCTTGTCTGGCGCCTTTCCTTCCTTTCTGGACAAACTTCGCTTCCTCTTTTTGGGATCCTTGTCCCCCTTCTTGCTCAGCTTGCCAGACTCTTCCTCGAAAAGTGCATCGCGCTTCGCCTCGATGGTGATCTGCTTGTGCTCGAGCGGGGTGAGGACGCTGCCACCACCTCTGGGAAAGAGAGGCTCTTCATCCTTTAGTGTCGCAATTGTGGGCGCAGGTGATGACGCCTTTTCGGTCGTCTTTGAACCCTTCTTATCCCCGCTCTTGGCTGTCTTCTCCTTCTCTGCCTTCACCTTCTTTGAGGGCCTCGACTCGGTGGTTGGTTTCGCATCTTTCGCATCTCTCGCAGTTGAATTGGTGGATGGCGCACCCTTTCGCTTGAGGGAACTCATGATCACATGCGGTCGTGATCTGGCCCTACTCCAAAGTTTTGAGCAGCAAATTCCCGTGCTGCAAGTACCGTCGCAGGAGGAAGAGTGTCTTTGGAAAAAAAATTCAGGATTCAAGCAGGGATGGGCACAATCGATAAGCAGTATAGCTAGACATGCTAGGGTCGGCAGGCACTCAGCGGGGCTACCCCATCCCCTGTGTGCAGGGATTTAGGGGTCTCATACAAGCTGGCAGGGCTATGTGCGCGGATGCATGTGCTACATGCTAGCTCTTGCCTCCCGGACAGCCGGGCACTAATAACAAAGTACCAAAGTACATCAAGAGCAGACAACAGCAACTAGGATAAACACCTGGAGAACCAACAAACTTTGTCATAACAAAACACCACACTCCTTTGTATGGCCATGATATGAACCAAGCAGTCTTTGCAGTATTCTGCTTCTCCTGCATGAATGCCCGACGATGGGTCCTCGAAAGAAGCTTCGGCGAGATGAGACGGCAAAGGGCCCATCCACTCCTCTGCAGCCCAGCCAAGCGGCCACGACGTCACAGGTCTCGTCCTCGTCTGCTGTTAAACCGGGACCGTCATCACCAACACCAACAACACTGTCGAGGAGAGAACCTGACCAAGGGATGCCACCACCGCCTCTGCCCAAGTTAAGTTCAAGTATCAAAGCAGACGTAAACAGTAGACCAGACCAACAAGGAAACAAGGCGGTACGCTCTTTCACCTGACACCGGCACAACGCTGACGAGCCTGTTGCCACCTATGCGATCATGCTGACTTGGGCTCTGCAGGTCCACAAGACTAGGAGTTGGTATGGCTCGTTGTCTAGGAAGTCGACCGCATCAACTTCGCTTCAGCGAGAAACGATCATAGGAAGTCCACTCAAAGCCGGCTCGACCCCTGACTTCCACCGCTACGACCTGAACAGGAGCGGCGACACGGCGAGCTCGAGTGGGGCGAGCCAAACCTCGGTCAATGCACTCAGCAAGCTGCACTCCAGGGACGCGGACGCTTCCACTGTGAAAAACAACACATCCGCGAGTGAAAGACGGGCCGACGAGAACACGGCGGGAGATGTTACGAAGATACAAAAAGACAGCGACGACAGTGCAGGCGGAGAGAGGAATGGTGCGGATGTTGCCATGCCGGATGCGCCCCCAGCGCCGGATACTCCTCCACGACCGTCAACATCGTCGGCATGGCTCGGAGGTTGGTTCAGTCGCACACCTATATCTGCAGATAAGCTTGCAGAATCTGGAACCGCACTCGCGACGTCCTCAGACCCGGACTCAGCCAAGCAAGCGGACCCTGAACCTTCCGCGCGAGAGGCCGACGCCACTCCCTCGAAGCAACAGTCACATGCATCACCAGACACCGCGAGTCAGCCACCCGCAACTTCGTGGCTCAGTATGATTTGGTCCAACAAGCCTGCACAAGAGGATGGCAGCGGTGAGTCTGCAAAGGCAGGAGAAACTGGGGCAGCCGCAGCGCAAAAATCAGACGACACTCCCGTGGAGGATGCACCTCCAGATGATCCCGAGCCCGCACCAAAGCCCTCGGCTGGCTCAACGTGGGCCTTTTGGTCTAGAGACACACCGAAATCATCGGGGCAGAAACCAGAAGCCCCCGAGGCCGGTGAATTGGCTGTCGTGGGTGAAGGGTCAGAGAGGCATCCCAAAAGAGCCAACTCAATAGACATGAGTCGCGATGCACAGCCGGACGTAGGGACGGTGAAGGAGACAACAGTCAAGGCGCCGAACAAAGGCAAGAAAGCTAAAAGAGCTCGGCCTCAGTCCATCGACCTTGACCAAGCGCCCTCTCGCCCGCAGACTCCTCGGTCGGACGCAGCCTCCACCAAGGTCGATAGCCCGTCCAATGGCAAGGCCAAGACACCCGTCGTCTCGACCGCGCCACTTCCGCCCAATCTTCTTTTGCCGTCCTTTAAAGCAACTTATCGAATGAAGGAAAGTCCTTCGATCTTGAAACAGATCACGGCGTTGCTCTTGCGGACTCAACAGGCACCGGCAAGGCAAGTCTTCCTGTCCAAGAATCCACCGAGCATATCCAAAGCTATCGCCATCGGAGTTCACGGGCTTTTTCCGGCCACATACCTCCGTGCGATGATCGGCCACCCTACGGGTACTTCGATCAAATTCGCAAATCACTGCGCAGATGGCATTCGGAGGTGGGCTGACAGCCACGGGTGCGGAGACTGCGAGATCGAGAAGGTGGCTTTGGAGGGAGAAGGCAAGATTGAGGCCCGCGTCGAAAATCTCTGGAATCTGCTTCAAAATTGGATGGACCACATCAAACAAGCAGACCTTGTCGTACTAGCGTGCCATTCACAAGGCGTCCCGGTTTCGGTTATGCTGATGGAAAAGCTGATAGATTCTGGCGTCATCAGCAGTGCTAGGGTTGGGATATGTGCAATGGCTGGTGTTAGCCTCGGCCCGTTCGCAGAATATAAGCAGGGCATGGGATTGCTCATGGGCACTGCAGCGGAGTTATGGGAACTTGCTAGCTCGGAGAGTGTTGTGTCGAAGAGATATGAGATGGCCCTGAGGAGGATATTAGAATATGGCGTGCGGATTACTTACGTCGGGAGCATCGATGACCAGCTTATTCCGATGGAGGTATGTTGATTCAGTCCAATGGTCGTCCTCGACAATAGCTGATCGAACCACAGTCTGCCGTCTACTCTCCGGCCAGTCATCCCTATATCTACCGCGCCGTCTTCGTGGACGGTAGGATACACCAGCCAGATTTCATCGCATACCTAGTTGGTTTTGCCTGTAAGCTGAGGAACTTAGGCGTGTCCGACCACGGCCTTGTCCGTGAGCTTTCCATCCCCCTCGCTGGCAACCTCTACGGCGGCGAAGGTCACTCCCGGCTTTACGACGATGGTCAGGTCTACGAGTAAGTCTTTCCTATGTCCCCCAGTCCCCCTTTCGTTACGTCCCATGCAGGCTGACGCACACGCCGCAGCCTCGCCATATCTCACGCTCTCGAAACGACGAGCGTGGGCCGCGTCCCCTGCGAAATCGCGAAATATGAAGCCCTCGGACAGCCCAATCCTTACGTCCTGCCGTGGATCATGCGGGGCCTGCTGGAGGAAGACGTCGTCAGGACGGAGCTGAGCTCCGAGACGGAGGAGCTGCTTAGGAGGTTTGACGAATGGGAGCCCAAGACGAAGCCTCTGCAGAACGTCAAGTACCGGCTGGAGGCTGTCCGATCCAAGCTGTAGCTTTTCAGAACTTAGCGATGCTCGACTGTGGGTGGACTGGCAGTACTGCTCTAGGGTGGTCGGAGCATGTCACGACGAGCGATTCGGTTTTGCACTGGCAGCTCCCAGAGATGATGGATGGGCACTGCAGTTTGTCGTACAGATTGGGGCAGTCGGATATATATTTTTTCTTTTTTGTAGCGTTGGCAACGCAACAACAGCCACAGCGGGAGGGTTTTCAGGCTTAAAGCAGACAGGAGGGAGACATGGCTTGTAGATGATACACGCAAAGACTAGACGAGTCTGGCGACACACACAATTATATTTCGTAAATTTGTACAATACTCTGGTCGCGCGGACGCCGTCGTACAAGTTACTGTGCGGAGAACGTGTTTGGGTGCGGGCGTGAGCAGAGTCGTAAGGCCGCGGGTCCCCTAGTGCTCTCAGAATCCCCTCCTTCCCATCCTCTACGGGTGTCTTTGTCGCATCTGATGTAAATACGTCGTGGTTACGGAGTTTTCAGATCAAGAACGGTTGGCTCACCCTCTTGGGCGATATGTTGTGAGCCCGATATCTCTGTATGAGAAGTTCTACGAGCATTCGCCCTGACCTCTGCGACCACCATTGCTCGCCGAAACAACTCGAAGAGCGTGATCCTCAATACCAGCAGCAACTCGTGCATGTCCTGTCAGTCCCCCTCCCCCGCTGAATTCCACCCCACAGTGTTCGCCTCGGTACGCAAGATCGACACATAAGATGGAGGGATGGCACTGCGCTCGATCATCCCGGGTTATGGGGCCCGAATAAGATTAAAAAGCAACCATGTAGAGCAAGTTGAAAATGTGGTACTAATCAAAGATGCTCGCTGTCCGTAATTACACCCAGTAGCTCCACTAATGCAGTCTGATGCAGTCTGCCCATTGCTCGTCTGCCTGCTTGCCTCGTCGGACTGTTGCTGTTGCCATGCATCTTCGCCACTGCTCGCCGCTAGCAATGTCCCTGAAAATGTATGTCGCGGCATCCGAGCGACGCCAGCGACGTGGATAAAAGCTCGTACTACCTCCACCCGCCACCCCTCTTCTTAAACAGTCGCACTCATCGTACTCACGTAGGGTATCATTCCTCGATGTCCATCCCGTCAACGACACCATTGAGGCTCTGCCTCGCAGTCGCCGTGTTGGCCACACCAATCCTCGCCCCGCTTCCGTCGAATACCCACGGACCGGCGTCGTTTCGTGGCGTGATGGGCCCCTCATGGCCATTGGCCGTTGCAAGTCCACCGCTGCCCGGACTCGGAGTCCTCCGCGTATTGGGCGTCGCAGCTGGGATTGGCATTGGATCAGAGGTCGCGTGCGAGTTTTCCGTCGACTGTGGCGTGCTAGATCCTTGGTCACTCGCGACGGCATCGGCCATGACAATATTGTCGGACGAAGCGGAGGCGGACTGGGCCGGCGTCTCATCCTGAGCAGGTGTTCCGGGCGGGTTAGTGGGAGGGCGAGACCGTTCCATGGAGGATCTCGCTCTCTCGGCCGCAGATGCCCTGGCCCTCTCCAGCGATGTCCTTATCCTGTCGATCGAAGCCCGTCCAACCTCCACCTGCGCGGGCGGGTCGAGCCATGGCTCCTTGGCTTTGCTCTCATCTGTGCTCGCGGCATCTTTATCGTCCAGCTCGCCGTTCAGCTCCTCCCAGTCCTCTGGGTCCTCAACCTCAGCCTCGAGGTCGGCAGCGGCTCGGCAATTGGGGCAGATAAAAATTGGATAATTTGGACCAGATAGAAGAGCACGAATGCACTTGAAGTGCCACGTGTGTGAGCATGGTGCGACAAAAAGACACTGGCAAGGCTGGAGTGTGATGAACGGTCAGCAAATTTCTGTTTTTTCAAAGGAGAGAGGGGGGGAAAAGGGGGGGGGGGGCAAGGTTTAATGGGGCGGGTTCAGAGACTTACGGCGATCGAATTCAAACAAATTGAGCAGTCTTGAGAATAGTCCTTCCCTGCTCCCTCGCTCTTGGTCATGTTCCAAAGCCTTTTATGCGAACTCATGCTATAGCAGGTTGTCAGTATCGAGGCCTAACGCGTTGAGGTCACATAGCCTTGAGTTTCTGGAACGTACTTGAACTTGTTGAGTTTGTTCTGCCAGCCGCGATTCAGTTCGAGCCGCATCTTCACACAGCGAAAAATCATCTCCTCGCCTCCTTTGAAGTCGATACCCAATTGAACAACATCTCCATCGTTAACGGCATATGGTCTGGACTCCTGACCAGGCGGACTCAACCTGATATGGTTGAGAAATGTGCCGCTGCTGCTCTTGACGTCCTTGATATACCACTTGCCTTCCTCATACCAGAATTCGCAGTGTCGACGACTCACGACCTTGGACTTGAAGCCGACTGGTGCCGACGAGGGGACATTGGTCGGTACTGCAGGCTGGCTGTCCCGCTCGGAGTAGCGACCGACCCGTATGATCTCCTGGCCGGAGGGTAGCGTGCGGGCTATCGGGGAGAAGTGGAGGGAGGGACGTGTGCTTCGGGGGTCGACGAAGACGGAGAATCGGATGGAGGGGAGAATACCGGTGAGGCCGTTACTGTCGTCGGCGGATCTAGCGCCGATATTGTTGGAAGAGGAGGTAGCCATGACAGTCCCCGTCGTTGCGGATCTCGACCGCGTCATGATGGGTCGGCTCGCGGGCTCTTCTTCCGTCTCGGGCGCAGGAATGGCAGTATCGGGTTGAGGTCGTGGTCGCGGTGCCGTCAGCGGAGTCGATCGGGTTGTGGTCAGGGGCGGGCCCTGTTGGTCGTCGGCGTCGTCCTCGTTGTCGTAGGGTGATGATGATGACGATGGATTGAATGGAGGCACGGAAGCAGGCACTAGCGTGAAACGGCGCGAGTCGGTTGACCGATCGGGGTCTCTGGTGGCGGAACGGTTGGCTGCAGTGGGCCCAACTGATCTGGTTGATGAGGACGGGACGTCTGAGGCTGATCGCGTGAGGTTTTGACCAGATCTGAAAAATGACGAAGTTGGAGACGTGGGCGAAGTGGTGGTGGGAGAGGTGTTGTTATCTCTCGAGAGTAAATGGTTTTGGGTGTAGGCTCGGAGGTAACTCAGCCCTCTCCTTGTTCTCGACGTCGAAGAAGTCGGGCCGTCGGCGTGGGCGGGAGAATGGGAATGAGACACAGAAGCTGGATTGCTGGATGCAGCTGCGAGATGAATGCCGCCGGCGGAGAGGGAGGATGTCGCTGGAGGAGGAGCCGGCGAGGTAAACATGACAGTCCAAGGAAGGATGTGGCCCCAGTCAGGTGTTTGTGCATTAATTTGGGGGGGGGGGTGGTAATGGTAATGTACTGCCGTGTTGCGATTCGAATTCCAGCACACAAAGACAGGCTGAGGGACAGTGGCGGCAGTGCCGTGGTAGTGCTGGACTGGGCTGCTGCAATACGGACCAAAGCCCAAGGAACCCAGAGGGTAAGGGACGGGGACGGCACAGGGAGTGCTGTATGTAAATCAAGGTTTCGGGAGTCCCAGGTCAGGTCTTGTCCAAAAGTCCAAGTTCAATTCCAAGTGCAGGTCCAAGTCCAAGTGCAGGTCCAGGTCCAAATCCAGATCCAGGTCCAGGTCCGGTCCAACATGGGAATCAGGCCTGAGGCGGCTGAGATGCTGACGCTGACGCTGGTTGCTGACGAGAAACCTTGTTCGCGGCAGAGTGTGTCACTGGGGTCTAGTGTGTCTCTCGCTTGTCTTTCGTCGCCGCGGTTCTCTTGTTTCGTTTGTCCACGCGCTCAAGACCGAAAGTTGTGTGAGTGAAAAGAGAATTGATAGGACAGGCAGATGAGAGATTGAAAGTGAAAAAAAAAAGGAGGAAAGGAGGGCCCATGGCAGCAGGGCAGCAGGGGTGGAGTTTGCTGCTTTTTCTGGTCTGGGCGGGCGGACCCGGTTATAGAGCGTTACAGTGGTTGAAGGGCGCCCTCTCAAGTGCTGTGTGGTACTGGAGGAGTCGGGCGGGTTGGGCCAGGATCCATCTGTTCGACGATCGCTCTAGCGCCAGCCCCAGGGTCAAGGTTGGAAATTAAGTCCATCACTTAAGAAATGAGAGCAGCGTCTGACGTCCCGTGACAGCCCAGCTCGGACCTATCCTACACCTGGACTTGGGATGTTGTTGGTGGAGGACGACTACATACTATGTTAGCTCAAGCCGTTCCAGTCCCAGGACTATGGACGTTCGTACGGCCGGGCTGTAATCAGTTTGAGCACATTACAAAGTAATAGCAGCACGACATTCCTCCGTACAATGCGCTACTACATGTCCCAGGTCACGGCATCTCGGCAACGGCGACCAGCGAGCCTCCTTGCCGCTCTCTTCTTTTGTCGTCTGTCTGCCACCCGAGACGTACTTTATGACGAGTCCCTATTGTTCCATAATTGGGCATGGATACGTGCATGTCCGAATCGACGACACTAGTACTAGTACTGCACTGGACAGTACTGCACTGGACCGTACGTGCGCGCCGCGTATGCAGGCGCCTCTCTCCTTCGAAGGGCCTGGGCCAGATACGGAGTAGTGCTTTGCCCAGCTGTCAGATCTGTGAACCATCCAGTGAGACCGACACCCTGGACGCTAGACCAACGTCAATATTGCCCGAGACCTCTCCAGGATCCGTTCTTGCGGGATCTGCCCCGGGAAACACTACAGTACACACTCGTGGAGGGCCAGATCGGACTGCTTCCTCACGGGACCCAGACCCCTCATCAAAGTCAAAGGACGACGCCAAACGTCCGGACCGCTAGGTCCAAACAACAGAGCAAAGCCCCAGCGCTCGTATCGCGATACACATGACTGAAACGAAACACACGCCTACCTACAGGCGATGCGACCCAGTCACCCCGTGGTTGATATGCAGCACCAACTCCTCAAGGGGCCATACCAGAAAAGGCATGGACTGGTTGGCGCACCTAGCGATTGGTGTTCCAGGCTCAATGCGCCGCCCGGCGCGGCTCGGTGTCGTCAGCCGGGGATAATAAAAAGAAAAAAAGAAAAAAGAAGAAAGAAGAAAAAAGGACCCTCAATCTTGCGGCTCGTAGGGAGACGGGAGGCTAGTCGGTATTGCGCGTGGGACATCCGGATCTCATCTCAAAAGGCAAGTTTGCTAGCTGGCTGTGCTGCGAGTCACGGTCCCCACCAGTCTCTCAGCCACTTCTTCAAGATGTACGAAGGGGCCGGGAGCACTGTGCCATCCCGCATTGAACGGCCTGGACTGAACGCCAGTGCAAGCCATAGGGGCCTTGTTTTTCCCTTTCTCGGGAGTTCTTTATTCCACCAAGAAGTCTTCATGATGAGAAGCTGGGAAGATAGCGCTGAGAACCTGCAATGCTTGGGGACGAGTGACGGGTGGTTTGAGAAAGAAACCTCATTGATGTCGGTGTCGGGACGACGAGGAGAAGAGACAAGCAAGACACGACGCAGTCGATCACTTACTGCTTCTGATCCATTGTGGCAGACCCCCACTGCCTGTCACTGCAAGCCTTGCGCACCTTGGAAGGTGGCGTGATCCCACCGATCACCAAGGCCGGCCCAGAGTCCCTGACGCGCAAGACAGAGGTCAAATGAATCGTCATGGTCTGAACAGACTCTGGCCTTTCCCAGACTACATCGCCACACGTGTCCATAGTCACATGCCCATGTGACCTGCATGTGGCTGTCTGGGCATCGATATGGGGAACATTTGAATGAGCTGCTGGTCTGGTACATGGTAGACAATATTGTGGCGTAGTGGGAAGCGAGGCTGATTCTGATTCTGTTCTGGTCGACTGCGGTCATCTGCCTCCCCTCCCCCTGTTGGTGAATAAGTGGACTTTTCTTCAGCAGTGCCGGCGCGTGGCGCAGAGAGCACGGTGCTCCAGGAGTACCTAGGCATTCACGCCTCGCCTCGTGCAGGTGTCTGAGTCAAAGCGGGCTCGCACACACATGTTGCATCTGGTTTACGCCCAGTTTCCTGCTGGATTGCGCGGTTATATCTGCGGCCCCGCATTCTGAGGGGGAAACTGTCTTGCAGATCTCCCAATTTACTGGGTCCCTTCCCGTCAGCCTTGCCGACGACCATCCCTGCCTACGTACTCGGTAACCTACAAAAAGGATTCACCAGCGTATCTAGCTCCCCACCAGCCTGTCGACAAAGAGATGCCTTGGCAACATGATTATTGTTCTTTTTGCAGTACTGAGACCAGTCGGAACAAGTGTGTACACAACCCATTGTCTGCCTTTCTAAGAGGATTCTTGTTTCAGCGGATGCCCCGAGGGTCACAGACAGAAGCACAACATGCCACCGTGGACTCACTAGATGACGTGGTCTGCTTTACCTTTGCACTGAGGTTGTTCACATAGTAACAAAAAAAACAACGTGTCCATCTCCTAATGACAGCATCTTGTTGAGCACATAAATTTCCAGGAGAACCAATGGCAACTGTTGCAGGAGCAAGGTAATGAACACGGCGTGACTTGCGAAAGGCACCAGGTTTGATTCAAGTTTCCATTCGATCTATCTAGATACCTTGCTGGAATGTCCTCCGTCAAACATCATGAGCACCTTGTTCCAAAACCTCGAAAAGCGACCCAACCCCGGAGGTGTCACCACCAGTTCACAAACCAGATCAAAGCCCTGTGCCAATACTGGCTAAAAGCTGCCTGTGGCGAGATTGACTCACCATATTCATTGTACAACTAACCATTGTTGCAAGTGAGAACGCCTCACTAAACTTGCCGGTGAAGGTCTTGGAAATGATCATAAAAGCACGTTTGGTCTCAACGTTTCAAAAGACAAAGTCAGCCCGCTTCCCAATATCAACCATGAGCCGAGTCCAGGTGATCCAGGAATCATCTGCTCTGTGACAGCACAGCTATAAGGTACAGGTGAAACAAATGCTTCCAGTTGTTCTATTAATGTGTTTGGGCAGTGACATAAGATTACTCAGGTAGTTTACCATACCTAACAAAGCTTGTTATAATTAATAGATTTTTTTAAATTTACAAATAATTTCTTTTTAATTTTTAATACACTTAATATTTAGTATAATAAATCTAATAAGGAATATTATATTTCTATTTTGTAATAAAAATAGAAATTAGTGCTAAAATAAGTAGGTTATTAAACACAAAGGATCACTAGGCAAGATAACCACACTAATTATAAAGAAAAAAAGGATTAATTGCTTAAGTATAGCTGCTATACAAAACTAAATCTTAAAGAGAAAAAAAAAAGTGCCGGCCTTTATACGGCCTTGCTAGAAAGTCCTTATAAAACCTCGGCAAACCCTAGCCCTACACTTTATAACCAAACCTCTTTAGCCTTGGTTGTAATAATTATTTCCTCCCTAGTGGCAGTCGCCCTTAAACGCCTCTTTTATAATCCTTAAGCTAAAATAAGCAAGAATGGTAATAATAGTAATAGTAGTTAGTAACAAAGCTAGTAGCCTTTCTCATAGCTTTCTAACTAGTTACTTTTTACTTAACCTATTACTTAGGTTTTAGCCTCTTCTTGCAACTTTAATTACCCTTTTAACCTTTTAAGTCTGTTTAACCTTATACTTTTTTGCTTAAATTTTTTAATAGCTAATTTTTCAATAGCCCATTATCCAAAGGCGCATAATAGCCTGCTTATACGGCAGAATCGCCTCATTGTCCTTTTTTTTACAATAGCAACGGCTATAATTAATAAATGATAGCTATTAAGGTAAGTGGTCCAAGCTTTCTGCAATCTAAGTATAAAAGCGCATACCTATCTCACCCATCAACTTGCAACTTTAACCTTTCTTCTTTACGTAATAACTTTAACCTGCCTACCGCCCTTAATTATTGGTTTGTTTTATTGCGTACGCCTAGTCTCTTTTTTTACTTTTAATCTTTAATTGTTAATTGCTAGTCGCTATTATGCTTTATTATATATCTAAGCCTTTATTTAACTTTTTCTAAGTTTTAACTAATAAAAAGAATAAATATTGTTACTTTTTCTTCTTTTGCTTAGCTATAATCCTAACTTTTATATAATTTATTAGCTTATCTAGCGCTCTAAGGTATGCTAATTCCTTGACTAGCAGCAGTAAAAGCTATTTAAGACTAGCTTTGCTTAATACCTTAAGAGCCCTGCCTTTAATAAATAAAATATATTTTATCTCTATTATTATCTTTATCTTTATTCCCTTTGTATAGCTAACTATATAAATAATATTATATCTATGCATATTAATAAGATTCTAGCTGCCTATAAGCGTAATTTAAAGCGTGTGTTTGCCGTTGATATATTTAGCCCTAATAATAACAATATTGTTAATGTTTTATAAGGTAGTGGTGTTTAAAATGCGCCTTAGTCTATCGGCGGTGCTACTAACCAAAAGCGCGTCCCTGGTGTTAATAATCCTAATAGTTTTAATAATAACAACGAGCCTATGATATTATTAGAGAAACCTGCTGTAAGTACTTTTTTCTTATATCTTTAAGCTAAGCTAGCTAATTAACCAATCTTTATAATAGGTTTCTGCTGTTGCTAATCTCTTTTAATAGCTTAATATAATTTTTAAAACGCTTGCCTATGCTAAGAAACGCTTTTATAATGCTTTTGCTGCTTAGTATAATAAGTTACTTTTATCTCATAGGTATTTATATTCTATATTTAACTAAGTAAAATAAATTTTAATAAAATAATAAACAATAACCTTATAATTATTAGCAAGAGTCCCATAGGCTAAGATAGCGTTATTAGAATGTATTAATGTAACTTTTGCAAAAATATTGCTACTTTGCCTTGCTTTAAGCTTAGCAATTAAGTTTTCTAAGAGGAATTATTAATCTAGGGTATTATTAATGCGAGCTAAAACGCATATATCTTAACCTTAAACTTTTAGATTCTACGCCTAGGCAAGTTTTTCCAGTCTAGCGATAGTTATAGCGCTATTACAATTATTTTAAATAAGTAGTTTTAAATTTACTAAAGTTATTATATTTCCTATTTTAGCAAATAAACGAAAATCTATCCTAGATTGCGTTTTAGAAAATAGATGTTTAGTATTATAGCCTGTTTTTATTATAATTTATCTTATTTAATAATATTAACTAAAATATTTAGGCTAGCGTGCCTTTGCAAATATAAAATAATTTTCTAACCTTTTAAGTTATTAATTTTTTTTCTTTAATTAACCTTTCTAAGTAATCTTAGCTAGTTTATCCTAATTATTAGCCTAGTTTTTTTTTGCCTAGCAACATCTCTTTTTAGACTTCTTATATTGTTAAATAGCTTATTTAGCATTTTCTAGGTTGTTTTTAAAAATCCATTTATTATATTTACTTAGCTAACTTTTCTATTTTACTAAATAATAAATATTATTATTTAAGATTATTTTATTATAAACCTCTTTAATC
>JALRMF010000569.1:0-23352 GCA_026120015.1 Dendrostoma leiphaemia
TTGCTTTTTCTTAGTTTTAAGTTTTTAATTTATTATAAGCTATAACTTTATTACTATAAAGAATTATTTTTTATTATTAATTTATTGCTGCTTTAAAGAGATTTATATCTTTTTAATTAGTTTTTATTCCTTTGTGTTTCTAATCTATTAATAGCTTAAAACCTTATTATGCCTATTATCTACTAGATTCTTTCTCATTTATCCAAGCTTTTTAGCTTATTTTTTTATAAAGGTATTATTAAATTTATTTAAGTGCTTATTCCTTAAGTTATGCTTAGTAATTAAATTTTTTTTTTTGCCTTTAATTACAATTAATTTTTTAGATACAGCTTATTCCTAAAAGATCTAGCTAATAGTTTAATCAATTTAAGGATTTTTAGCTCTTAGCTAAAAAAGCCCTAAGATTAGCTTATATTATGCTATATTTATAATGTTAAAGGATATAGCTATAACTTATCCTTAGATTAAAATTAAAAGATAATTAGTCTTTATGTTAATTATACCTTGTTTATAAGTTACTGCCTATTTTTTTACAATGCTAAATTAATAAAGTTTTTCCTTTTATTTCTATATAATTTAATCTTTGTTAATAATATCTAAGGATATAAAGTTTTTCTAAACGCTATTATCTAATAGTGCGCTATAATTTCTTTTATTAATCTTTACTTTAAAAATAATATATGCATAATTAGCATTATTCATTGCATATAAAGACCGTAAAAGTCTTAATTATCTATTATCTCTTATAAGCAATCTTATTCTTTTAAGTGCTATTTGCTAATATGCTTTAGCAAATCTTATAAAGGCTAACTGCCTTTTTATTAGTGTTAATCGCAGATTTTCTATTTTATATAAATTATATAGTTAATAATAGTACATTGCTTTTATATAGTTTTTTTATTAATATATGCTTCTAGGCAATCTTTGGGTAGGCTAACGTATCTATTATAATGCCGTTTATTAAAAACTTTACAGAATTATAGCTATAACTCTTTAACTGCTTAGATAATTTAGTTAAATTCTTATGCTAGAAACTATTTATATTTAGCTTTATTAATAAAGTATATTTCACAGCTGTAGTATATATAGAAAATCTATCTAAATTTATAGTAATTTTTATAAAAAAGGCTAATTTATAAGTCTTTATATTTTATTGCTATTGTTTTTTATAAAAGCATATAAGTAAAGAGTTTCTACAGGCTAATTTTATATACAAAATATTTAACCTTAGTGCCTTTTATAATATATCTTTAGTCTAATATAACAGGTTTTAGTAAGTTATCTAGTTAATAGTTTTATTTTATAAGTTATTATATTATAACCTTACTTTTCTTTTATTATTTAATTATATATAAAAGTATTAAATTATTAAAGTTATTGTTTATTTCTTTAAAAGTATAGTTAAATAAGTTTGTAAAATAATCTAAGTTGCTGTTTTAAATAATAGTATTATAAAGTAGTTTGCGTTTTTCTATAGCTAGCTATTATAACTTCCTAGGTTTCTAAGAAAACTATTTTGCAGGTTTCTTTGCTAAAAAGTATAATATACAGCTATTATTATAATAAAAAGCTTAATAAAAGATTCTATAGTTAACAAAGTTTGTTATTTATTTTAAAAAGGATAGGTTTTAAAAACGTTGTTTTAGTTTAGGTAATCTTTTTAATTGTTATATTTTGGTATAAAAGTATATATCGTTAGTAAAGTGCACTTTTCCAAGTATATTAAGTTATTATTATCTCCCAAAGACAGGTTTTTATAGCTTTTTTAGTTAGCGGCATTTATATATAAAATATTCTTTTTTACCGTAGTTAAAGCATTTGCTTAGTGGCTTTTTATTGGCAGCTTTTAATTTTATAAGGCCTAAGTATATTAATCTGCTAATAGCTATATTATTATTAAATTATTGTTGTAGTTAATAACGCTTGCTAGTGTTGGCTTATAGGCGAAATTTCCATAGCGCGCCGTTGCCTTTCTTATTATATTTTTATTGTTGTTTATATAAACAATTGTTGATTTATACAGCTATAGCAATATATTAAGCAAATCTTTTAAGTTAGTTTTGTTTAGATAGTTTATTTTTAACTTTATCCTTTAGTCTTTTATAAAACTAAGATATTATTAGCTTATTTTCTTATTTTAAATATGCTAAAACTTAATGGAAATTAGTAACGTATTCTAAGGCTAACTTAATTTATTGTAGCTTATAAAGTTATTATTCTATAGTGTGTTTTTTGTTAAGGTTATTAAAAGTTTCTCTAAGAATTTTCTTATAGTTTTTATAGCTACTAAAAGCTTTTATGATTATATTGTTTTAATTTTGATTGCTGTTTTCTAGATAGTCTCTTAGGGTTGATTTAAACTATTTAGCGGCGTTTTTTTTAAGGCAAATGTTAGAGAAGAGGATTTTTTTTGTCTCTAGTAAATTAATTAGCGTTGTGCTTAAAGTAGGCGTAATTATAAGTAAAAAAGCCTTAGAAGGTTTCTTTAGTGCTATTATAGGGTTTTAGTTTGTTTATTTTATAGGATTTGCTTTTTTAAATGGCTTATAAGTAGGCGATTTTTTAACTAAGGTAGTTAATCTGCTTAATTATCTAAGCTATAGTAAGATTATTATTTTTAACATTAGATAAAATAGGAGTTTAGGAAGCTATTATATCTTTATATTGTTTAGTTAATATATACTAAGCTATTTTAAATAAAAGTTGTTAAAATGTAATAATTATTGCTAGGTTTTATAGGTTTTTAGAGTGCTAAAGAGTTTATATTAGCAAAAATGGTTAAAAGAGTATATTAATTATAGTATAAAAATACTATTATTTTATATCTAGCGAATAATTACTAGTAATAAAGCTACTTAGGGGTAAGTACTTAAATTAACAACTAAAGAGCTATTTACTAAATTTATCTAATAGTAGAAAATGTATTGAAAGATATATCTAGCTTTTTAGTCCTAGTAATTTGCCTATATAGCTAAGCAGCATAAACAGTCTTTTGCCTATGTTGCTTATATGCTAATTTTATATAAGCATAATTTAACTTTAGTTGTTTTGTAGGGTTATATGCCTTATATTATTTATATCTATCTGTATATTTTATATAAGAGATGTCTTAAGCAGGGTGTTAGACTTTATCGCCCGTTCCTGGCTTGCTAGCCTATTTTATAACCTGCATGTTAAATAAGTTATAATACTTTATAAATTAAATCAGCTTATTTTATAAACAATCTTTAAGCATTTGCTATTTAAAGCAAATTTTTTAAAGGCTATTAACTTTAACTAAGTACATAAGCACTTTGTAGTTTATAATAACAGCCTTTATAAGTTAGTTAAGTATAAACGCCTGCCTAGTAACCCTTTATACTTAAAAGGCCTAGCTGTAAATAACACTGCTTTGCTAAGGGTAAGTTACCTAAATTTAAAAACTTTTTAAAATTAGCATAATAGCTTTATTTAGATTAGGGTTACTATACTATTAGCAATATAGTTTGCTACTTATTATATAGCTTTTAGCATTTAAAATTAGTTTTAACTGCTTAATAAACTACGGCAAAGTGCTTTTATTGCTAATTAATAAAAAAGCTAAACTCTACCCTTTTTAATCTAAAACTAACAACTCCGCCATCGCCTTTTGCAAAGTAGGCAATTAATTTTATAATAATTAATAGCATTTTTATTTTAATTGCTATTAAGTACGCTATAGGCTAAGTTAAAGCTAAAGTTACGCTAAACTAAACGTTTACTAGTATTATACCCTTTTTTATAAGGATTACTAATATATTTAAGCTATTAAAAAAATTAATCTCTAATAATGCTAGCTATTTTAAGGGCAAAGAAGCCTAGGCGTAGCATTGTTATTATAGGTTAACTATTTAGCTTGTTACGTTAATAAAACCTTATAAAAACAGCAAAGTTAAAAAGGCAAACAGCAACCTTAAGCATATACTCATTTGCAAATAAACAACTAATCTTATATGCAATTTAAAAGCTTTTATATATTGCGCTATATTAATTTATAATTAGACCCCTAAGTAGTTTAGTTACTTTTTTTATTTTGTTTTATTTAGTATAACTTTTATAAAGTTAAGAAACGTTTTTTTAGTGTTTAACTTTGCAGCTTATACTCGCAACCTTATTAATAATAAAGAGATTACCTTTAATAAAAAACTAGTCTGCTAGCACAAGGCACCCTTAGCTTATTAGAAAGCAAATAGACTAATAGCTTTAAGAAACTAAGTATGCGTCTTCTTTTAAGAGAAGAAAACCTTAATATATATATATACCTTTAGCGATTAAGTTTTATATATATGCTAATATAGCTATAAGCATAAGCTATACTATAATAGCTTATAAGCTATTATTAGTTGTTACGCTAGCAATGTATATACTTTTTAAAGCTTTGGCGAAATTACCCTGCCTTTTAAATATAACGATACTAATCTTTTTCTAGCCTATAGTATAGATAGCTACTTTATTTAAAGCTTTTAATATGCTAGCAAAATTATGCTAAAGCGTAACTGCGCAAAGCTAGCCGTTAACGCTAGATTAGGCTTAGGCTATTAAGCCTAGGGCAACGAACGGCTGTTGAGTGGTTCTGCTACCCTTATGATTATAGTGGCTTTGCCACCCCTAATGCCGCTAGTAACAGCTAGTAATAATAGGCAAGGACAAAACGCCTCCCTTTAAAAAGAATAGCTAGGTAGCGGTAGATAACAAGGCATATAAATAATAAGGCATATAAACAATAAAAATAACAATAGAAATAAAAGCTTAGAATAAGCTAAATAAAATATATTATAAATAGGTAAACAACGACTGGGATAGTTGTATTTAGAAAAGGGGGTAATTATATATCTAGTCTGCGTTGGCCTAGAGGGCCAAGCCTATAGGAAACCAATTTCCATATTAGAACTAGCGGTATTTATATTAGTAAATGCTAGCCTATAAAGACTGCGTTATACGCTAGATAGATTTATTTCTTTCCTTCTAATTAAAAACCCTTCTAACTACTTTACTAACCCTATCTATCGTAAGGTCTAAAGTGGAACGGAGGGCTAACTATCGTAGACACACAAGCTGTCAAACGGTAGCTATCAAAGACTGGCCAGTTGAAATAGCTGGGCCAATGTGAATTCTAACCCTAACCCTTGATTTCCACCCAAATCTAGACATACAATTATTCCCCTCGTTTGTCAAGATTATCCTTAATCTTCCTAAGGTCTTCCGTTCTTTTTAATCTTGCTTTAGTAGCTAAGAAAGTTGCCTTGGATAATAGTTGGAGAAAAGGTGTTTTATAAGCTTGTTTCTTGATTTAAAAGCTCGTTAGCATCTTTTGCACATTGTGCGAGACGGAGCGGTTGATAGAGTAGAAGGTAAAAAAGCTTAACGCTTTGGCGAAGGAATAATTTCGTCTTGTTCTCCGGCGAAGAGGCTTTTAGCTTAGGCGTAAAGTTTTGTGCAAAGCTAGGTAACTTAGGCTTAGAGAAAAGCGACGTTGTCTTTGAAATATTAGATTTAATAGTTTTAGTTAATAGGCATTGCGATTAAATTTAACGGTTTTAGTTGATAGGCATTGCAATTAGATTTAACAGTTTTAGTTAGTAGGTTTAACGAGGAAAGCTAGTGGTAGCAGATAGGCTTAACAAAGAGGTTTGCTGTTTGCATGCATGTATGCCTATTTTAAAGGCAGAAAAGCTAGTTTTTAGTGGTTTTAGTGCATTGGCAACTTTAGTAGATAGCTTGCTTTTTAGCTTAAGGAATAAAATGTTAGTTAGACTAAAAATCGCGATTTTTGTATATTCCAGTCTGTGTGATATTCGTTGCCTAAGGAAGAGAAGGGAAGAAAGCTGTCAAACGGTAGCTATCAAAGACTGGCCAGTTGAAATAGCTGGGCCAGTGTGAATTCTAACCCTAACCCTTGATTTCCACCCAAATCTAGACACACAGCCCTGCCGCTCTTGCACGTGGTGTGAGGTGGGGAATCTCCTCTGTCTAGATGATCCATGGATTGCAGGCTTGGGGCTAAGCAGATCCGCTCCAACAGATCCATGGAACAGTCCGAGGTTGGCTCTGGTTTTACTCACACTCGGATTGGCTTGCGCGGAAACATACTTGCTATCTGAGCGCAAAGGCCGACGAGACCAAATACAATTACCAACACAGCATTGAGGTTGAGCGCCCAAGGGTCGACAACGACTTGGCAGACCGGAATGGCTGTCACATTGAGAGCCGACGTGAAAACGGCGGCGGCCATAGCTTAGGCTTGCAGGCACCCTGCCTCGCCTGGGAACTGATGTATAGTTTGAACTTTGGAAAGTACTTTGGAAGAGTGGAACAAGGCACTCGGCTGGACGATGAGGCAGTCAAAGGCAATTAGTCGGTTTAATTCAATGGGAAGGGACGAGTGAAGGACGGATGTACTGTAGGTCTTGAGGACCTCGCGGTTTATGAAGATTGTTTGCGACTCCTGAGTCCTGAGTAGTGAGTGCCAAGTAACATTGAATACGTCCGGGTCTGGCAACGGAATTTCTTAGGTTGTGGTTCAAAGTTGCGATGAGATCGCCCCTGACAACCTTTCCCAGCGCCCCCTGCACTTAGAGGATCTAGGCATAAAGCTCTGGTTCGCTAGGCGTACACCTAGACGATCCAGAGGTATGGTTGTACAAGCTAGGTACACCGCTCAACGCTACTGCAAATGAACTCGCAGCGTCTGCGAGACTCTGACTAAATAAGGATGTAAACAAGGCTGGGAGACTGTGCAACCGTACCCCAGCTACGTTACGTAAATGTCTCCTTGGACTAGCACAGCTAAATGGATATAATGTAATATGCGGCCGTTGGGCTATAATGCCATATATAGTAACCTGTAAATATTTACTAAAGCGTGCTATAGCTATTGTCGTTGGCATTTATAAAGTGCGGGCGTGGGCATCTTTTAGAACCTTACACTTGGGAGTGCAAATGGAAGCAAGATAAAGTAACGGCCGCCGCTCCAAGGGCCCTGTTTCGGGCTGTCTCTGCCGGTGCCGCTGAGTTCGGCCGGCACCAATTGGAGGACATTGTGGTGAGTCAGTTTGACACCAGTGACCACTCCCAGCGCCAAGAATTACTTAGGTGGAGGGCCGTCGCGTAGGAGCCCTGAGTACTTGTAGACCCCATATAAGATTAACGTAGCGACCATGAACTCAGCCGTCCGTGTACGCTTGTCCACCTCGTCCGCTCCAGGACTACGTTCACCTGACCCCCACCCTACAGATGACGCTGCTAGTTGCTGGCCCCTTCCACTCCACTTGGGCAAGGATAACGAAGAAAACATCATCCCCAATGCGCTTGAGGTGGTGCTTTAGAGGATCTGTGATGAGATGGAATGAACCTTAGAGACTTCATGTCATCCAACGGAGTCTGTTGTCGTTGAGCGCTTGCAAAAGTGCAGAAAGCGTTGTCCAGAAGATGTATACATTCTGGACAGGAGTTCGGCAATACTTGCATTCTTGAGAATTTGCAGTACTTCAATTTGGCTCAAAATGTCTACGTAGGGTGCTGGAGACCTCTCTAGCTGGGTGCGAACATCCGAAGCGCTGAAGTCGGAACCGTGTATCGCCACTTGCATATCATCCCTCTTGCATGTGTCGTGACGGAATTTTCTGTGCCTCAGTTAACACGGGTCCTGTAAGTTGGGGAGAGTCTGTGCAGTGAAATTGCGCCCAATCTTTGGAAAGACCATGATCTCATTGAGAAGCGAACGCGGCCAGAAAGCGAGTGTCAGCGCCGGGAGCGAGAGTTGCCGCACCATGGATGGGACCGGCAGGTTGGCCCTGGAGCTCCCTTCACCGGCCCACGCATCCATGTAGTACCTAAATACCAGTGTCATGAGATTCCACGAAGTCCGCAGCACTAGCTGTCCTGATTTTCAATGACCTCGAGGAGAATTGACTTGGTAGGGTCTCAACCACAAGGGGTCCTTGGTTTCGTTCTGTCTGTAGGTACGCCGTAAATGCGCTCAACGCTTGGGATGCCCATGGAGCTTGAGCCGTCAGGCGATGGCTACAGTAGCGAAGTAGGTCGGACCATCAATGAAGCTACCGGTATGTCCACCAGAGCCTCATGCAATTCTCCTCTTAGAGACGCGCCGAATGCGCTGTGGCCTTGAGAAATGTATCTACACACCTCCCGACTTCCGTGCGGATCGGCAACTTTGTTTCGGTGCTACATACGAAGTAGATATATAACACCGTCTACAAGATCATGCAAGGCACAAGTAGACCTGCCCCCCCCCCCCCCGGGTCTTTTTGCCAGTCTAATGACCTTTACACCTCGCTCGACTCGGAGTCGCACATTGCATTTTACTTTGATCGTCTGAATTTTGCAGGGCACACTTTGGGTCCCATTGCCACCGTGCCCGCAAAGTGGCACCTGGACACTGGACGCCAGTGGCTGGACCAATTCAACTGCCAGGAGACTGTGGCTGCAGCGTCAGCGAATTCCCTACCTAGGTAGCAGGGCATGTCAACTAACCACCCGACAATCCAACGCCAGATCAGAAACAGTGTTGGGCCATGGTACTTTTGCTTGCTGTGCATCAGTGATCTGGCCCTGCATGCATGCTGCTGGCAGCTGCCGGTCGCGCCACTAGGAACTCATTCCCTAAGCAGGTAAGCAGGTACCTAGGTTGACTTTCCACAGCGCATGCTGTTGAAGTCTTGTAAGGGCGTCACTTGAAGATCTCTTCCTGTTGGTGATTTGGGGACCTCTCATAGTGTGGACAACGTTTGGCAGCTGCCCGTTTCCGGGCCTCGAGGTTCAACGCCCTGGGATCTACGCACACCTACTAGTAGGTACTAAGTAGGTACCTAGGTAGTGTATTCAATGTTTGTTGTCGGTGCATTGTGGTGCTATATGACAGTCTAACTTCTGCGATTCCACGCTACTCCGCGTCTCACCGGAAAAATCATGAGAATACTTAGGTAGGGACATCTCACTCTCTCGCGGTGGCCTGCTCCGAGCGTGACCAGGCAGCATTCTGCTCGGGTCGTGAAGCCGTTCTAACAGGGCGGCACGGATTCGATCAATGTGCTTATCAGATCCAATCACTGTGTCCATTTTGATTTTTTTATTCTTTTATACCTATAACACTAATTTATTAGCAAATCAAAAACATATTTATAATTCTCAGCTTTGAATCTATATTATATATTTTTTATCTAAGTAATATTTATAAGATGAAATTTTTAAATTTAATTTTAAGCAAAATATTTAAATAATTTTATTAAATGCAATAAAAATATTAAAAATAGTTTAAGAGCTGTTTTAGACATAAAAAGGCTATATGGGTAATAGTATAAGTCAAAATAATAGAAAACATTAAATATAGAAAACAATTTGTATACAGGCACAGTGATCGGATCTAATAAGCACATTGATCGAATCCGTGTCGCTAACAGGGTGTCACATCCACGTACTATTTTTACACCGTGGAATTGAATTGATTGAAGCCCCACCAGTTCTCCACGTCCACTTCAATTCCATTTCAGCCCTTCTGATTACCTAGGTACCTTATCAATCTACGTCAATTTAATTTGAGGCCCTTGTGGGTGGACGATTGAAATATCGTGGAAATTTCTTGGTGTTGCGGGAGGGCATTTCATGCCCTCCGAACCTCTGACGCAGGCCGGCCTGGGCACCTGTTTTTGTGCCAGGGTTAGGGCTCCGGCCCCCCTGGCAGACCTAATCTAGGCCCTTCTTCGCCCACCCTCCGTAGCCCAAATCGCTTCACGGACGAGGGCTTAGCCTGCCAGCTACATTCGTACGGAGGGACAGGTTTGCTGATAGGTATGTATACACGTGTACGCAATTGCTACTAATTTCCCTTGGCCGTTCAATTACGTAACATCCAGGGGCTTTGGGCTTTGGCCGAAAACACCAAAGATCTCCGGAGCTAAACCCAAAACAGAAATCCTCAAGAGGCCCCCACTATTTGTCCATCAACGTCAATCAATTCAACTGAGGCCCGCCAGATTTCAACGTCAATCCATTCCACGGGGACCCTGCTTACTAATTTCCACTGTCAACTCCACCGAGGGGGGTAGTGCGTGGAAGTGCGTGGATGTGACACACTGCGTTCTAACGACCTTGGAAGTTGTTTGGCCGGGTCTGCCTTGCGCAATGCGTAGTGAGAGACCATGTGCTTTCTCGGAGACCGCGCGGAATCGGGGAGCGGCCTTGCGGGAATGTCCTCCTCTGCATCATAACATGGCAACACTTCGGTTCCTCGTTTTCAAGCCAAATGTGCGAATCGAACCTGCCTAGGCCGCGGTGGCTGTGTTGGACTTGCGCATCTCGCGGGGCATGTGGTCATGCACTGCTGGGCGCAGCAAGGCGCAGCAAGGCGCAGGTGCAAGGCATAAGGGGCGTCACACCCTTTCCTTCCGACCTTGGAGCGGTGCGGGGAGGTTGTGAGCACATGGCGTAAGGAACTGGAACGGACACATAGGAGAAATGTCATAGTTGGTGACGTAGAACAAGATGAGACTGGCAAAGGCTGACAGCAGAAAGAAGAATCCAGTGATGCAAAGGGCAACGGAGGAACAAACAACTGCGACAAAAGATTCCTAGGTTAATATGAGAGAATGAACAAGGGTGAAAGGCGCCGGACGTTGGGGGTCCTTTGGGTGGGAGAGGTGGCTTTCAGAATTAAGAACCTCGAATGCAGAGATCCATCAATTTCCAGGCCCATGAACATTGAAGTGATTGACTTGGCAAGTTGGCTATCTACATAGGGCTAGAGGCTGTGGGAGCACGCTCTCTTGCAAGCACAAACTGGGGGCGCTGCAAGTCGGAAGAATGTGGCGGAGGCAGTGTTGCCTAGAGGTCGGCTGGGGAATTTGACCAGTGACAAACTTGGCCGGCCAGCCGGCCGCCGTGGTGAGTGTAGTCTGCTTCTCATATAGATGAGAAGTTGTCGAAGCATGATTCATCTGGGTAGTTCCTCATTCAATACAAATTAGCAATATCCATCCTGCCTGGGAGAATTGAATCTGGGATCATTTCTTTCATTTGAAATCTTTCCAGAGAATCTGGCGGTTTGTCTGTTCGAGGTCCGCTGCAATTTTCGCATATCATCTTTTCCTTGAGTGAGAAACTGGGCCAATGCAGGGAAGGTCTCTATCTGCAGCATCTCATGCACTGCGAGAGACCCAAGACATCTTGTGTCGATGCCATACTGCTCGTAGGGATGGGCTCCACTACCTCACGAATCCTGTTTTATACTATGCACGAGCATGTCAATCTGTTGACAGATTTGGGCGGTCTGCTTCTTCTCCCACGCCGCACGAGTCCTACTTTTGCTTCTCCCCCGGGAGTTGCTCAGCACTGGCGGAGGGCGACTGGTAATTTCCAAATATGCGCAGACGTCCTCGATGAGTGAGTCGATGTCTTGATCCAATTCGGACGTCTCCGTCTTCTCATCCGCCAGCAAGTCGTCCTCCTCCACCACCATCACCGGGTCCTGCATTACCGTCCTGACCCCCATCATGTCGTCTCGCAGGAACTGCTCTCCCGAGACAGGCCACAGATAGACCGTTCCAGCACCCGGCGTTGTGTAGATGCGCGACCTGAAGAGCTGTCTGGCCTCCCAAGCCAGACGGTCCGCGATGATCATGGGTCCCGTTGCTTGTCTTGGAACCCAGTGGAACTGCACCAGGTAGCCCAGCCTCTCAATCTCTCCCGCGAGCTGCCTGATGATCTCCACCAGCCCGTTCCCATTCGAGTCTCTCTCGATCTTGGCCAGCATCGTTTTGGAGTCCGAGCAGATCAGGATCCGTCTCCGTATGCGCGTCCCTTCGGTCGCTGCTGCGCGGGATGTTGTGGTCCCTCCGGAGGCCCCGGCAGGGCTGGCATGTTCCTCCTCGAGGAGGTCGCGCCTGCATCGCGCGAGGGCGATGCGCAGGGCCTGCTGGATGACAATCATCTCGGCCTCGGCAGCCTTGATGTAGCCCCCGAGTCCAAAACAGACACGCGTAAACGTAAGAGTGCCGCGGCACGCGTTTCGTTGTCTGTCCTTGAAGACCACGGCGCCGCCCGAGGGAACTTGGTGAAATTGACAGAGGGTAGAGGCGTCGGTCCACATGACAAGGTCAAATGGGCGGCTGGCCTCGATGTCCTGCTCGACCTTCTTATAGATGGACGTGGCGAACTCTGGGGCTGCTTTGCTGGGGGCCGTTTGATGACAGGCCATCCCGGGAAGGCCTCCGTAGAACATGTCATTCCACGCTGTTCGTTGGGTATTGTCGGCGGTGTTGCTGTGCTTCCAGAGGGGTGACACGCCGTTGAATTCCAGGATGGGTGGCAGCCCAGGAGGCGGCGTTGTTGTCTCGCCGTAGGACAGCACTATGGGGCTTATCAGATGGGGCTCGGCTGGTACGGACGTGATGGCCGTATATTTGATTACTTTTTGGACCGGAAGGACTGGCTTTGTGACGGTGGGTTTGCTTGTTCTGAGCCAGCCAAGCAGGTATTGTCTACAGAGAGACCATACGCCGGTCGAAGCTGCAGCCATTCCGGAGGCGCCCTCGGATGGAGTGGACCTCTCATAAGAAAGGGTCTTTGAGGGATAGTCGTGGTGTTGGCCGTGTTATGAGTCTGGTGCTGTCCATTGCCGGACTCTCACTTGCGTAACGTTGGTCGTTTGAGTGGACTCACAAGGCGCACGGTCATGACGGGGTTTTGGTTCGTTCTTCGTCCAGAATCATTCCCCGTGAGTGTGAGCTGATATCCGTTGAAGTTTTCGACGTGGTTCAACGGACCCCTGCGCGTCCTGCACGCCCTGCATGGCACATCGTTGCAACCCTAACCCAGGGGCATGGCTTCACTAGCTCGCGGCTTGGAGATGTCAACTGGGGGGGGGGGGGGCTTGGAGCATGACAGGTGGTGTCTTGGACTTCCCTTGGAGGAACGCGTCCAACCCCCAAATCAAGACCCGTGGACCGTGCATTGGTAGCGTAATGCCGAATGCCAACTTTACGGGTCTCCGGTCTAGGGAGGTCATTATGCGTTACTGTTACTGCTGTCGCTGCTGCTGCTGCTGTTGTTGTTTGTTGCTCCCATAGCAAATCTCTGCCGTACCATTTTCAGATTCAAGAATAGTAAAATATCTCTGTGCCTCTCATCCAAACTGCTTAGCGACCAGATTGCCGGTAACTTTTCCGTCGTCCCCACGCCTGAACCACGTCACCTGCAGAAGGGGAACCGCACTGCGAAGGAGGGACCACATGCTCATCTGAACTCGAACTGAACACCCCACCACACACCGCACGACACTGCACTTCTCCAGAAGACACGAAGACGCCGACCATCGGGTGAGTCATCGACAGTACAGTCTCTCTCTCTCTGTGGGCATCACTGCCCACGACGGACAAGTCACGACGACTTCTTCTTTTCACCGAGCAGAAACACAAGGCTTAGAAGTAAGCCGGCAACTTGAACGGCCTTCACCTCCATAGCCATCATTCAAGATGGCGTCTCCAACAACGCCTCGATTTACACACTCCCGCGATGGCTCCGACTACAACTACCCCCCCTCACAGCCCTCCCGCCGCCAGTCTCGCAGCTCCATGGCCGCCGGCGACCGCGGCGACGACAGCATCATGTTCAGCAGCAGCGCCATGGGCCTGCCCGCGAGCAACACCGGCAACGGCCTTGGCAACCTGGCTGACGAGCTGGCGGACGCCCTGTCGGACGGCGAGGACGAATACTACGAGGGCTCCGGCGCCCCGGACATCACTCTGGAGTCTGGAGAGGAGGATGGCAGCGCGGACATACAAGAACGGGTCCGGGACAGCGGGGTCGATGTCGAGAGCTCGGGCGAGAAGAAGAACAAGCACCTCAGCCTGACCCTACCACCGCCCGCAAACGGCAGGGGCCACCGCAGAAAGGGGAGTCAGTACGACGGCAGCGAGTACGGCTCCGAGTCCGACCTCGACTCGCCGGGCATGCCATCGAGCCTCGTCGCCAAGATGGACGCCGTCGAGTCGCTCGCCCGGCGGGGCACCGAGAGCAACGGCGGCCCCACGGACGGCGTCTTCCAGCGCGTCACGGACGGGCTGCGCGACCTGTCGTCGCAGTCCAACGTCGAGAGCAACACCAGCCGCCTCATCACCGCGCACACCGCCCTCACCACCCACCTCAACCACCAGACCCGCCAGATCCAGAACCTCACCTTCCCCCTGCTCAACCCGCTCGCGGCGCCGCCCGACGCCGAGACGATAGACGGCCTGCTGCCCGAGATCACGACCCTGCAGGAGATGATGCCGCGGCCGTCGCAGGCCGCCTTTGCGAGCATCATGGGCCTGCAGAACATGTCCAACGACCTGGCGCACTCGCTGTCCGACCTGTCGGACCTGCTGCAGGTGGGCCGGCAGCTCACGACCACGGCGACGAGGAGGCTGAAGAGCGCCAAGGAGGTGGTGGGTGAGATGAGGCGGGAGGAGGAGCTCCGGGAGGAGGGCGAGAGGTGGCTCAAGAAGGGCAACTGGGGCGAGCGGCTCGAGAAAAGAGAGTGCGCGAGCGTGTGTGGGGACATCGTGGGCGGCTTCGAGGAGGTGTGCGACAGCTGGCGGACGAGATTGGCACAGGCGGATGGGGCACAGGCATAATGAATTGAAGACGGCCGAGACCACGCACACACTTGCTTGGAATGGACCTGGTGGCAAAAGCAGGGAGGGAGAGAGACAGAGAGCGCGGAAGAGCTTTACAACAAAGACTAAGACTTGACCGCAGTCGGTCATCGGGGCCTCTCCACTCACCATGCGGCGCGCGCACGCATGCTCACATACACACACAACACACGGCAGCAGCAAGAGGTCCAGTAAGCTGAACAAAAGACAACCCAGCTGAGATTTCAGTGTACATCTTGGCATATATAACACGACGATAATACCCTGTGGAGGACACTACGGGGCGAACCAGGCGTTTGGTAGATACGGCCAGCACAAGTTCCCTAGGCGGCGACTTTTCTCATAGACTGTCCCAAAACTTCAGACACGGAGCACGCACACTGGGTTAGACGGGCGGCAGAATCGCGCAAATTCAAACGATTGACATGCAGCCATGCTTTCGCCAGCTGTGCCATTCTTATTGAGAGTTTTACCACATAATTGGTCAACGCCTATCGTCTTCGGCGATGGCTTGATCCTCTCCTATTGACCTAGGGTATTCGTTCATCTCACGCGTATCTTTTTTTCACATACAGAACGCCTTCCCCCCTCCCGGCTCAGACCTGATAGACTGCTGATTTCACTCACACCCTATTGCCTAGCGCCCTCCTCGTGATTCAGAAATTCTGCGGGACAAAGCCCTTGTCGTCTCGTCACAGATACCCCAACCTCTTCGCCGCCATGACTGTATGTGCTGTCGGATCCTGCGGAGGACCTGTCTGCTGAGTCTTGCCTGGCGACTTGGCTTGGCCCACGCTCACGATGCCGACGGACTGGAGGCCATCATTCTTCGACATGTTGTGCTCTCGCCCGCCTCGGGTGATGCCACCGCCGGCCCCAGTACTGGCCTTGTGATCATCCCTCTTGACGTTCCTGGTTGCTCTCTTCTGCTGCTGGTGGCGCACCTGTTCGCTTCCCTTCTCCTGCTCCACCTTGTTGGGCGTGGCGGGCTCACTCCAGCCCGTCCCGAAGTCCTTGTCGCCGCTCTCTCCCCGCTCACGCCTGCTCGTGGCCTTGTACATCACCAGCACGTGCCGCCTGAGCTCCTCGTCCTCCGGCAGCGTGCCCATGGCCGCGAAATCAGTAAGGCTCATCTCGTCTGCGGCTTTGGCCCGAGGCCTCTCCGCTGCAGCTTCTTGCCCAGCCGAGCCAGGACCACCACTGCCACCACCATTGACCCCGCCCACAGTTTTTGAGATTGATACATCCGTCTTCCGCCTGCTGTGCCTCCGCCCATCCGAAGAGGAAGCCTCATCATCGTCGACGATCAGCACGACCCACACCCCAACAGCCCCATTCGCCCCCAGCAGAGGCGTACAGTGGATCCACCGCGGCCGTCCTTCCGCACTGCCCGCCCCCGCGTCGCCGGCGCTGCTCGCCGTCGCCGTCGGCGTCGCGCTGCTCGTCGTGCTACCAGTCTTGCTGCTGCTGTTATCACCCACCAGAGACCCACCACCGCTACTGCCCCCGCTCGGGACAGCCGCCGCGCGAATCCCCCCGCCGGAGAGCCACTTGACCCGGGCCGTGACGGCCCGCCCGGAGGCGAAGGCCCCCTCGAGCTCCTCGTGGATCTTCCTGCTGCCGCCGATGCGGCTCAGTAGGGGGCTCTGCAGGATGCCCGGGACGCGGAGCATCGGGCTGGCGAAGAGGATCCGCAGCGACGGCGACGGCCGGACCACGAGGTAGTTCTCGAAGATGGCAGGCGCCGCGCGCGACCTCGAGAGCAGTGGGCACTCGCCCCCTGCGCCCTGCTGCTGGTGGTGGTGCTGCTGTTGCCTCTGCTGGACGCTGATTGTCACGTTGCCCAGCGCGTCCGTCATCGTCTGCTCGCGCGGTGGCCTGGGCTTCAGGCTCGGCGCGTCGTCGTGCATAACCACGCGGAGCTTGTTGACGTTTTTATTGTTGTTATCGTTGATTGGCCAGCTTGAGCCGCTCGAACAGCCAAGGGAATCGAGGTGCGCCACCTGCTCCGAGCGGTGCATGCGGCCCCCATAGCGGCGGGCCGTTTCTACTTCAGGTGGCGAGAACATCTCCGCCATGAGCCGGAAGGGGTCTCGCTTGTCCGTGCAGTAGGAAATGGGTGTTGTTGTGCTGGGATCGACTGACTCGTCACCGTATTTACCATCGTGACGAGGGCTGCCGTCGAGATCCGCGCCGCTGTCGCGCCTGGGCATGCCCAAAGGGTCCAGGTACAGAGCAGTATCCTGCCTCCTCCTCCTCTCCTGCTCCTTCTCCTCCGCCTCGTCCTGTTCGACGAGCCGCCGCAGCGACTCGAGGCCCGAGCAGCCCTTGGCGAGGCCCGACACGTCGACCTGCGCGCCGAGGAAGTACCGCACGTGGCCCTTGGAGTCGAGCAGCGGCGTGCACATGAGCAGGTTCATGAACGGCAGGCCGTCGCGCCTGTAGTTGAGGAACGTCTCGTAGTGCTCCTTGCCCTCCCCGAGCTTCTCGGCGATGCGCCGCACCGAAGAGGGGTTGGTCTTGGGGCCCTGCAGGAAGCGGCAGTTCCGACCCAGGACGTAGTCCGGGCCGAATTGGGTCGTTCTGTGGAACTCTGTCGGGGTTGGTAGGGGTTGTCAACGCGTCTGCTTTGCTTTTGCGACTCGGGAACTGGGGTGGAAATCTGCACACAACCGCGGGTTGCTCGAAACTCACCGTCTGACGCAAATACGATCGGGTTGTCCTCCCTCGACGGATCCGTAATGATATACACCTCGGCCAGACCTTCACTCATCTCCTGCAGATGCGGCGTCATCGTCCCCATGATCTTCCTCCGAATCGACATCTCTACGATTTCCGTCCACACATGCGTGATGTACGCAGGCAGCTCTTCCCTCGCCAGCACCTCGAAAGCAGCCTCCGCCTTCTGCCGCAGGCTCTCGTTCGTCGTGAGCGCGGGCGTCGGCTTCTGCGCAAAGTCGTGTTGTTGAGGCGGCAGCTGGTGGTGGAAATCGAGGCGCAGGTGCCGCGAGATGATCTCGTTTATCCAGTCCATCGCCCGGATCGCCTTGAGCGCGTCAAAGGTGTAGTTCAGCAGGGGCATCGAGTGCGGCCGGTGCGCGCCGACAAAGGCCGTGAAGCGCTGCAGGAAGACGGGGTCCGAGAAGATGACGCGCAGGTGCGCCACGGAGAAGAGCAGCTCGGAGCGGTGCTCGAGCCTGTACGGGCCGGGCCCGGTCGAGGCCGGGATCAAGAGGTCGAAGCTGCCGTCCGACTCGCCGTCGTCCTCGTCGCCGACGGCAGCGGCAACGGCAGCGGCAGCTGCATCCGGAGCAGCGGTGCCGCGAGCGTCGTCGAGGCGCTTGGCCTGCAGAGGGGGCAGCGCTGGCGGTGAAGACTGGTCCGGCCGGGTCGTCGCCGCCGTCCGGATGGCGGCGGTCGTGGTCGCAGACCTCTGGAGGGAGCCCGTCGAGCGCGCGGGCACGGGCGACGCAGGAAGCTCCACGGAAGCTGTTTCAGCAGTTCCTACAGGGTCCGCAGGCTTCGCCGGCAAGAGCATCTGGTTCTGGGTCTCCTCGTCGCGGTGGAGATTAGGAGCTGAACTCGCCTCGTGCATGTACGGGGGCTCCGGCGACTTCTCGGAGACGTCGGGGAGACTAGACTCCCACGAGCGCTCCGAGACGGGGTACAGCGCGTTGCCCTCGTGCTGGCCCTCGTACCGCCTCTCAGGCCGCGTCTTGAACGGCTTGAAGGGGAAAGACCCATTGCTCTGCGGCTCTGGCGGCTCGTCGTGCGCCGCCAGTCGCTTCACTGTAGCCTTCGTGGGCGCGCCCGAGTCCGCGCTGAGAGTCCTGTTGGACCTCCGGAGAGGGATGTTGGGAATCTCGGCCCCGCCTGCGTCGTCTTCCAGCTGGTCCAGCTCGAGTGTGGTCACAGATACAGACGGGCGCGGCTGCTTGGCGCCGGCGTCCTTACCAGCAGCCTTGCTCTCGTCCTGCTTTGGTCGACTGGCTTCCGGCGCTGACTCGCTGTGTCTCAAGTGTCGGGCCAGGCCGGCCGGCACGTGGAGGGCGCGCGCAAGCGAAGCGCGGCGCCCGCTCTTGACGTCGGGTTTTTGTTGTTGTTGTTGTCGTTGTTGTTTGTGTTGTTGCTGTTGAGCGGCGCCGCCCTTGAGGTCCGCCATGTTTCTGAGCTGCAGCCACGTGGGTGTGGGGGGAGCACGACGGCGTTACCGGATGAAGTGAGTTCTCATCAGCATGTTATTTTGAAGGTTTGGGAGGGACCCGACCGCAGCCAACCAGCGGCGTCAAGAAAGTTTAAATTCGATTTTTCTGGGAGACATATGTCACATCCGCTCTGCCGCCCAAAGGAAGCAAATGAAGCACCTTTCTGCCGTGCTTTTGCATTCGCGCTTGCAGGGCAGCCTGGCAGGTCCGCTCTAGTATAAGACAATAAATAGTATCACCCCGCATCCCCCGGCTGAAGCCAGATGCTTTGCGATCGAGGCAGCGGCACTGCGCTGTCCCTGAGACAGTGAACACGCCTGTCTGCGGGTTGACCGGGCACGATTGGCTGATACTAATAAGCTGAGCGCCAGCCTGAGTTCCAGAAAGCAACGGCGGCCATGCCGTCCGTGCAAGTCACTTGCTCGGGATGCCTCGAGTCACTGCAGAAAAGCACGTACCTACCCGCCGATGGTAAGACAAGCGATGACGGCCTGCTGCTTCGGTGCCTCGGAAGCAACGGGGTTCGGTGAGTGCCACTCAACGAATCACATTCCAAGTATTCCTTGCGCGAGACGGACGGTGCGCTTGGATCCGGGGCCGCTACCTTGCTGAACTGATGAGATGCGAACAAGCTGCAGTGGCCATGCGAGATCCGGCACGACCGACGAGGGGCACTTGGGTTGGCAGAAAATAGAGTTTGGGCGACGAGAGGTCCGAGCCCGGGTCTTCCATGAATGCCGTCACATCCTGAAGGATTCGTTGCTCCCGAGTCCCCAGGCCTGCCAGCCAGGGCAGAAGGCCGCCATTCATACCGGGGGCGGCAGGAGAGGAGAGCTCGAGAATGCTTTCTCTTCTGCTGGACAAGCAAGACACGTTGACAAGTCAGCAAGTGCTAATGTACGTGATTTACTTCTGAGTAAGGAATTTTCAAAGAGGTTTCTGGGGACACTCTGCGTCAGGTGATCTGCAAAATGCGCTGCTGTGGTTGACACCTCCGCGGTCCCCAAGGGAAACACAGACCGGGCCAGACCGCGCCCAGGCATGGGCCTCCGGGGCGGAAACACGCACATGCACCGCAAGGGATCAGGATCAAAGGCCAGGACGAACCACTGCAATCCATGGATGTCGGCGGGATGGGGGTGCGTGGCCTGTTCTCTCCAGACTCGAGAACCTTTCGAGATTGCGTCACCAGCTCCCACGGTTGTGTTGTGTAGACCGAGCTGATGAACGATTTCCTGGCATTTTTTCTTGGGTGGATGAGCCATGGAATCAGCGCCCCTCACTCTGGTTTGCGGGCGATCCGTAACCTGCCTGGGCTCGCAAAGGACGCCCGCAGGTTCCAGTGCTAGACGATGTGCTTTACCTAGGTATTGCCAGGACCTTGGCGTACCTAGCCCAAGGCGATCTCGGCATTTTCCAAAGGAGTGGGATAACTCGAGGTACGAGACTGTGGTCGTTATAATTTTGGAGCTAGATAGACGCCGTGGTACGGCGTCGTAGAAACCCTGGTCCCCTCGTCCCTCATTGGTTCTTCATACATGTAGTATCGCGGCCTTATCGGTACCCAGGGGCCTCAGATGAGGCTGCGGACATCATCCCTGCGTAGTATGTACGGCAAGTACCAATGGACCTAGTGATTCAACATTTGCAGCTTCGGTCGAGTGAAATACAACAAATGCCGACCACAAGACGAGACAAGTAACGGCTAGAATACTTGGTGGAATGGTCGTCCATGCCAAGCATGTCCACGGGTACCTATGTAGGTAGCTCAAGTGCTTATTAGAACTACCTACCTAGGTATAGGGCGTGCCACTTGGGAGGGTTCCCCAGGCCTCTGTCACTCTCAGTCTCTGGTTCGAACACAACTTCGAGTCCCTCCGTAATCTGTATACCTTGGTACGATAATCGACGTGCAGGTGCGTATACGCAGAGCATAATCACCTAGGTAGGTACGTAGGGAGGGCGTTCAAATCCGCTTGGAGCCCTCACTCTACCCCTGGGCGCTACCCTGCCCAGTGCTCATCTCCCTCATCTAGATTGCTTCTCTGCCCTGCCAAAGTTCTCTGTTAGTACCATGTCCTATACGTCTTCCTCATAACACGAAAATATATCTTGTTTTCAATTTCGATAGAATGTCGTATCCATCCGCCTCGACTCAACTATCCTCCCCAGTCAGGAGAGAGTCTGCTGGTCAAGTCAGGTTGGACAACCTCAACCACACCTCTGGGCAAGCTCTGTACCGGATTAAACCAGGCATTGGCCGGCTTCCCAGGCGTTGAAGCATCTTGTAGTTCACAGTAAGGATCGAAGTCCTCCGTCTTGAGCTCAATGCTCCGCTTTCTGGACACATTCCATGCCCTTGCGAGAGAAGTCATCCGCCTGCAAATCGAAGAAGCTTCCGAGTGCAGGAATAGCTTTGTCTTCACAAAGAACTGTGGTAGGCTGGTCGCACACGAGACCATGATGGCGATGTTCATCTCAATGCCGCTGGACGGCGCTTGTTTCAACACAATCGGACTGGGACATTGCAGGATACACACAAGGGGGCTAAAGAGCTGGCACAATACTCACCTGACCTCAGCGTCAATTGCGTGGTCCCAGAAGGTGTCCGTGCTGTGGTGACGAATGGCAAACTGCACGAGACGCGCCAGGCTCGCTCCGCACGCCCTATACGTACACATGTCAACTTCTTCGAGTTGGCCACGAAGGAGGTTACTGCCAGTGTGGCTAGAGCGCGCACATACATCAGACCGGGCAGCCGCAAACACGGCGACCAAGCCGACCTTGCGCGTGCGGGGCAGCTGCAATTTCAGCAGAAGGGGCATGGGCAGTATAAGGATCCAGAAGTCCGTCACGACGTTGAAGGCCGAGTTGACCAGCTGGACCGGCCCGCTATCGTCTGCGCAGAACTCGAGGGTATCCGCTTCGAGGCCAACGCATCTTACGACCGCGCCTATCGCGACCCCCACCATGGCGGCGTAGAAGAAAGCCATGATGAGCAGGCCAAGGTGAATAATTGTCCGTAAAGACTGGCTGATGCTGAATATTCGAAGGTATAGGATTAAAATGGAAGCTTTGGCGAAAAAGAAATCGTGAATGGGAAGATGATGCTGGGAGAGGACATAAGCTGGTAAGGGAAGAGGTTAGCAGTGACGCAAGTTAGATGAAAATCTTTCGGAGACTGACGCGTATGTTTTTATCATTTATAACTTATGACATTGGTACATCCCATATGTGCCGCCCGAAACCAGCTTTTTTGATTGCTGATGGAAAAGTCAATATTGTAATGTAGCTTTCTTCAAAGCGTCTATAGGCAACACACACCTTCAATCACCACGATCATGTAAGTCACCGATCCGAGCTGCGAGAGTCAGCGACATCCAGAAATTGCTACTCAGGATACGCTGCATACTTACAGCAGTGATGATATACGTATCTATAGAAGTTAGCATTTAAGTAGCCTCCCATCTGCTTGCACAATGATGAGACGATACTTACAATTACTCTACTCCGAAACCTTCGTCCATTTCAGGCTTACGAATGCCTGAAGATATACTGTAACCAGCATGAGAGATGTGGAAACAACTTCTACTGTTATGATTTCTGGGCCAAGGGAAGTTGCGACACCAATTCGATCACTGTGCTTATCAGATCAAATCACTGTGTAATGAATATTTCTTAGATTATTTTACTGTGCTGAATATTTCTTGGTATATTTTACTGTGCTGAATATTTCTTAGAGTATTTTACTATGTATAATGTAAATTAATCTATGGCAAAACTTTTTTTCCAAGGGTATTCCCTGGCCTTTGTCCCCTTATTCCCTCGTCTCTTTGTCTCCTTGTCCCCTCGTCCCCTCGTCTCCTCGTCCGGCACGGATTCGATCAATGTGCTTATCGGATCATTTCATTATGTATTTTAAACGTTTTTAAAAGTCTTTACTAAAATAAGCTTTAAAACTACTAAAAGAAAATTTATTATAGCTGTTGTAAGTTATTAAATCGTAGTAGCCGAGGGTACTGCCGAGGGTTAGGGTTATTAGCTGTAAATAGCTGTTAATATTGCTGTTGATATTATTGTTGTTGTATAGCTGTTGTTGTTTGTTGTTGTGCTTGTTAATTATATATTTCGTTCTTTCTTTCTCTTAGGAGATTAACCAAATATATACACTTTGTTTGCTAGCTAGTTTCTAATATATTCTATAGCTTAGTTGATTTATAATTAATGTAGTATTTCTAGCTAAGTTTTAGCTAATTTTTTATAATAGAAATTGTAAAGATATTCCGAGGAGGGTGGATGGAAATATATAGTTATGCCGGTGGCAAAAGTAGCAGGTGCTAGAACCTTCTAGCACCTTCTACTTATATAATCGCTTACGTAAGCAGCCTTAAATATATTATATCCCTATATTATAGTATAGTATATAGTAATATAGAATATAGGGTTATAAACTCTAAAGCCTATATAGTTATTAAAATATT